>JANJGK010007910.1:0-28986 GCA_039081455.1 Macrobrachium rosenbergii
TCCACTTTATTCCCGTTTTCTATTTTTTTTTTTTTTTTTTGATGAAAAGATTCTTTTCATCATCATCACTGGCAGATGATTTTACCAAGAAGATCATCAGCTCTTAGGGTTTGTCAGCTTAATGAGGTTTTTGATCATTATATGGTGGCATTTTGATTGCTGATTCTCTCTCTCTCTCTCTCTCTCTCTCTCTCTCTCTCTCTCTCTCTCTCTCTCTCTCTCTCTCTCTCTCTCTCTCTCGCTTAAAACTGAATCATATGTATCCCTCAGGTAGATTAGGAAATTCATTAAATATATTCCTCGTTCGTATGAGAACAGAATGATGATTATTTTGGCATCCTGAGAGGGACGAATTGCAATATACCTGGGCTATGATTAGGGGGCAAAAGCTAATATATGCACGAGGGAATTCTCAGAGTGATGAAAGACAAAAAATTTGGGAAACCTCTTCCTAAAACAGAATAAGAAAACCAATAAAAGATTTCATTTTTAAACTCTGATGTATATGTGATCTCAGTAAGCTTGTATGCCTCTCATAATAGAAAAATTATAAATAAATAAATAGATAAATAAATAAATCTTGAATTTAAATGCCACTCAAATTTTCATCTATATATCTGACAGAAATAATCATGAATGTAATCGAGAAATTATGAAATCGTCCAGTATTTTCATATTTAGTCCAAAGTCGGCCTCCTCATCGACCCAGCATCCTACAGAGCAAGGCGTCCCTTCAAATCCCCCAATATTTCCTCCTCGAGAGGAAGGGGGTGAGGGGTGGGATGTGGACTGGGGAGGGGGATGGTAGGAGGGAGGGAGGGAGAAGGGAGGGAATCGGGGTTTTAATAAGACCCAATATGGAAGGCGGTGGACATGCTGCCAGCGGTTTCAGATGAGTGGTTGGGATTTATTGCCGCAGCAACGAGGCATCCAGGAGGAGATCCATCAGATTTAGCAGCCTTGTGGAAGGGACGGTCTCAGCCTCCAAGCGGAATGAAAATGTCGCAGTATTTTGGAAGACGACAGGAATGAATTGCACGAGGAAGTAAGTTTTCTGGGGCTGGGGGAGGGGTGGGTGGGTCCTGGAAAAGGAGTGGACCCCGGGAAAAAGAGGGATGGGTTCTGGAAAAGTTGGGGTTAGTCCTGGAAGAGGACGGGTTAGTCCTATAAAGGGAGGGGTGGGTCCTGGAGAAGGAGGGATTGGTGCTGGAAAAAGAGGAGTGTGGGTCCTCGAAGAGGAGAGGTTGGTCTTGGAAAAGGAGTGGGTCCTGGAAAATAAGGGGTGGGTCCTGGAATAAGTGTTTCCTGGAAAGGTTGGGTAGGTCCTGGAAAAGAAAGGGTAGGTCCTTGAAAGGGATGGGTTGGTCCTGAAAAAGGAGAGGTGGACCCCTGAAAAGGAATGGTGTTGTATGTGAGAGGAATGGTGTGTCCTGGGAAAGGCAGGGTGGGTCCTAGAAAAGAAGGGGTTGGTCCTGGAAAGGAGAGGTGTGTCCTGGAAAAGGAGGTATGGGTCCTGGAAAAGATGGACTGACAGCTTATACGGACTTAAATGAACTCAGAGTACTTCCACACTACAGTAAAACATGCCATAAACATACATCTGTAACTTGTTGTACACGTCACAAACATGTTAAATACAAGTTGTCGACTTAGTGGTATCCCTAACCAGTTCTTGATACGATTATCCAGCACATGCCAAAGGCTAATTCTCCACTTGCGATCGCTGACTGAAATTTTTAACACTAGGAGGTCTAGGGTCTGTCTGCAAAGTGAAGCTAATGTCTGCCTCTAGAAAATAGTGGCCATTTACGCTTTTCCCTCCTCTTCCCTTCATCTCAGTGACAGCAAAGTTTGTTTGATTTGAGAAAAGTGTTTTACACCTGGTAACTCCTTTCCAAAGTGCCTCCATGTGTGCAGATCTACAATTGTTTCTTCTATCATTTGGAAGTTGTTCTACTTACGAATCTCTTCCTACACGACCGCCTCCTCTGTTCCCGTTTTCTTCCTTCCTTGCCCTCCTGATCCTCCTAAGGGCCCGTGGTGGCCCTCAAAGGCCTAAGAAGGCCCTTAACGACCACTTTATTCGACGTCTTCCGCTATTTTGTCTTCGGAGGAAAGCCAGCGAGGATTTTGTGAGCTTTGTCCCAGAGGAAGTGGACCAGAATTTCTTATGTATGTATGGATGAGGCAGATGCTCTGTGGATGTTTATGAAGTGTGTTTCTGTGTTTGTTTGTTTGTTTGTTTGTTTGTTTGTTTGTTTGCATGTTTGTTTGTTTGTTTTTCGCT
Source organism: Macrobrachium rosenbergii (assembly GCA_039081455.1). NCBI lineage: Eukaryota > Metazoa > Arthropoda > Malacostraca > Decapoda > Palaemonidae > Macrobrachium > Macrobrachium rosenbergii. Next base: position 2,288 of record JANJGK010007910.1, read on the forward strand.
GCTGAGTGGAAGAAGGTCTTCTTAGAAATCGGTTACAGCATTAGCTACTTTCTAACGTATTGTATTCAAGTTCTTGTATCAGTACGCCCGCTGATTTTGTTCTTTGTCTGTACAAGCAAGGAACTTTGTGTGTCAGTGCTTGACGTCGAACTCTACATAATGTTGCAATGAATGAGGTCAAGACATGCTTTTGTAAATTCTCAATGAATGAGTTGGTAACAAATGCATTTGTTTCATTACACATAAGATTTACTAATAATTACAAAATTCCTTTTCCTCTTTTCTCAGTTAATATTCTTCTTAAATTATCTAATTCAGGGGTGTCAAACTCATTTTGGTTCAGGGGCCACATACAGTCCATCTGATCTCTAGTGGGCCGGACCAGTAAAATAATTGCAAAATAACCTTTGTTATCTCCAAATATATAGCTTTTTTTTTCAGTAGGCTACTATTCTTTATCACTCAGCCTACAATGGATCTATATTAGCTTATTGCACATATATTCACAGAGAAGCCAATGGAAATAAAATATTTTCAATTTCATTAACAATTTTTTCTTTTAATGGATATCTTTTTACATCTGACCATCTGAAGTTAACTCACCACACTAATCTCAAGAGGGAGCTATGAAGAAAGTTAGCATCCTGCCTTATGAGATAGTTTGTATACTTAACTGTCTAACGATTGTTATTCTCCGAAGTAATATTCATATAACTGTTATGCTAAATATTGCTGTAATAGTTCTTAACTGCTTTTGCTGTTAACTATCATAATTATTGTTTACTTCCTGTATATACTATTTCTCAGTATTCAGTACTGAACTGTATCTTGTACCGTGAGGTTTGGATAATAAATACCAAAAGGAACCGCTGTGTTTGTCAAACCATGACTGGTGGCAGCAAGTCAGAATCCACGCCTACCGAACATAACGCTGTTGCAAAGGAGATTATGCTGAGTGTGTCTTTTGGGGATGATGTGTCTCCAATGTCTTGGCAGTCCTTTTCATCGCATTTCTCTTTAGTCAAGCAAGCAAACTTACTACGAGGGGTACCGTCTTGGCGCGACGCAGGATATCGGGCCCTCATGCTGAGATTACAATTTAGGGTACCAACAGCCAACTATGTGGAGCAGCAGGCGTTACAGGACCCTGAGTGGGGTAAGGATGATGTTGCAATTATGGACAGACTTGAGCAGCGTATCCTCACGGCGGATGCAATTGAAGTAAGGATTCTGAGGTTTGAGGAATCTATACAGTTGCAGGGTGAGAGTCTGAGTGATTATATGACTCGTTTGCAACCGTTGGCAGGTCAAGCATTTGCTAAAGAACCAGCTGATATTGTACGGAAGCGTGTTGTATGGCGATTTCTCTCGGGGTTGCACGATGCAGATGTTCGATCCCAATTGATTAGAGAGAAGTGGATGGAGTCGGAGGAGACTGCCAAGTCGTATGATGAGGTGGTGAAAATTGCATTGGCAACGTTGTCTACTAAACGAGCAACTAAAGCAACAGGACCTAGGAATCCCAGTGTCCATATGAATGAAATTGAGGGTATGTCCAATGTTTGTTTGATGGAGGACACACCGGAAACTATGGAGGTTGCAACTGTACGAGGAAATGCTGGATCATGGGGCAGCAAGAAGAGGGAATCCTATTCTTCTCGTAAATTTAAGTGCTATTATTGTAAAATGACACATGTGGGTGGATGGAAAGCATGTGCATGAAGGAGAGACGAAAACCCTGCTTGGTAGCCTACCCTCCCCAGGTTCAAAGAAGAAATTTTCAGTGAGGACTGCTCCACACGGGAGCTCGGAGCAGTCTGTACAAATGAATTCTACTTCCGCTTTCCAACGCACTGTGGCTTTGGTGCAGCCAAAGGTGAAGGGTCAAATGAGATATCGGCATGTGCTCTCCAGCCGAGCGGCAACTCGGGTATTGAAAAGTATTACAAATTACGTTACTGTGGAGATGATGAAAACTAAGTATAATGCTTTGGTGGACACCGGAAGTGATTATTCTTTAGTTTCTGAGGATATCTTGAATGATGCTCAGAAATCTCTTGTCAGCTCGAGTAATATTACAGCTTGCGGAGCGAGCAGTGAAGAACTTCAAATTGAGGGAGAAATTCTGATGGATGTAAAGCTAGGCAAAACCATAGTGAGACAACATAGGTTCATTGTGGTATCTAAACTTGTTACTAGAGTGATACTTGGGATGGACTTGTGGATAAAACTTCGCACAGTCACACTGGATTGGACAAAAGGGAGGTTGCGAGTGGATTCAATAAATTTATCATTGCCATTGAATACTGGGGAAAGGACACAATCACATAAATCATGCTCTGATGGAGTGGTGAAGCTCATTGTTAGAGCTGAGAATGCAGTTGTGATACCTCCTAGGACAGAATTATTTATATGCTGCTCAGCTGATGGGATGGTTCCAGATGAGCAGTATCTGTTGTGTCCCCGACGCCCTGAGGGTTCTCCGGTTGCCCCTCCTCATTGCTGCATCCAAGGTTCAATCAAGAAGAAAATGTATGTGAGAGTTGCAAATGTATCAGATAAACACGAAACTGTGCAGAGTGGAGAGGAGATCGGGGAACTAGAGCCCAGTGTGGTAGGATACGATGGCAACCATGGCCTTTTAAGTTCAATTGAGGGGAAAAGAGGAAATTTCATCGTTGGAGAGTCGCTTACTTGTGAGCGTCTTCCTTTATAATTTATATAACACAGAATTCCATTGTTAGTAATACCTACTATCGTTTCCAGAGGCCGTGTAATAGTGTTTTTCCCAAATATCTACCAAACCGGCTTATGAATTTCCATGAAACTACAGCAATGAATGTTTCAAACAGTGGCCTAATTTTTGGTGGTACAATGAATTGACAGATGTGCTTAATTAAGCCGTTTACTCTTAGAAAAAAGAGGAACTTCTTCCCCTCCTTCAGAGCGTTTCGAAGAAGTGGTACTTAATCACGTAACTGTGACGCAGAGGTTCCCCCAACCCTCCTTCGGTGTTTACACCTATGGCTATCCTAGTACTCACCCCCCCCCTTCCTTCTTGCCTTCTTTCCTTCATTCCCATTGTTATTAGGCTACCGAGTAAATCCCTGTTAGGAAAGACTGTGTACTGCACATATAAAATGAGCCGGAAGAGCAATAAAATGTTTTATGGTGGTAGATAATGATTAGATGGTTAACACAAATTATCGAACATAGTAGAAGAGGTTTAAAACAGGGGTGTGGAATCGCACTGAGAGATATTCTACTCGGACTCCTACAAATTTTAGATTTGCGACAAAAAAAAAAAAAAAAAAAAAATAAAATAAAATAAAATAAAATAAAAACATTAGTAGAAATAGAAAACAATTTTTTTCCTTGAGGGAGTTTTATATTTGGAATGATGTTATTGGGGCAAGACTGGAGCAGGATTCAGAAATAATTTCACCGACTTCGACTCCTACCTCAGAGCCCTTTTAGTACATCCAAGGTAATCATCGGCAGCAGTTGTAGTAGTAGCTGTGAACTATTTCATATAGATTCGACTTTAGTCATGGCAAATATGTTGCTTTGTCCTCGCCATTGCAAAACTACAATTGCGCTGAAACTCTTCACCATTTACAACAGAGAGAAAGAAAGAAACAGCCTGAAAATTAGTATAAATCGGTAAGAAAAGTATGACTTTAATAAGTACATGACATATTGCAATATACTGCTAGCCATATATATATATATATATATATATATATATATATATATATATATTATATATATATATATATATATATTATATTTGTTTATTTAAATGTATCTATTTTTTTTTCCTACAGGCTATGTGAAAGAGTTGCTGATGCTATGGGGATGACTCCGAACGCTGTCCGAGTGTTGGTGAGCCGTGGAAAGAATCCTCATCCACCTGAAACACCAGCTGCATCATCAAATACGTCGCCTCTGGTCTTTGACAACTTCACCGTTGGTTCCATTAGGAGACATGTGCACAGCATGTTTGCTGCTAAGCGATTTTTCACTATTGCCACTTTAGCGGAAGAGCTGAAAATGCTAAATATCATTCCTGAAGAAACATCTGAGAAGGCAGTATGGCGAATCCTCCATAACATGGGTTTCCAGTACAAAACATCCCAGCGGAAAATGTACCTAAGGAAAGAAACTTTGGACGTCGTTTGCCGCCGAGTTGATGCTCTACGATCCCTCCAGCAACATCGTGATGAAGGAAGGGAAGTAGTGTATGTCGATGAGACGTGGTTTACGACGAGAATGCAACATAGCAAGGAGTGGGTGGACACCTCTCAATCTGTCACCAGTGCCACCTACAGCCGGCAGGTGCCACCAGGAGAAGGAGAGAGGTTTGTGGTGGTAGCAGGAGGTACAGCTAAAGGTTTTGTAGAAAATTCATTTTTATGCTTCCCTGCGAAAAATAAAACCGGCGACTACCATGCAGAAATGAATTCAGAGATATTTATTCGGTGGCTAACATCACAGCTCCTGCCGTCACTTGAGGATCCTTCGGTGCTGGTGCTAGACAACGCCCCATACCATAGCCAATTGACAGGAGATAGCCGATGCCCAACAACAGCTACAAAAAAGGAGGATTTGGTTAACTGGCTCAGGTCTCGAAAAATACAGTGTCCAGCTCACGCAACACGCCCTGAGCTTCTAAAGATATGCAGGGGCAACCGGCCGAAACCAGTTTACATTGTGGATAATATAATCCGTGAATGGCGCCATGAAGTGGTTCGCTTGCCCCCTGCCCATCCTGAGCTCAACGCCATCGAGCAGGTGTGGGGCTGTATGAAACGACAGGTGCGCTCCTCGTTGCAGCGGTTTACCCGTGCTGATCTCTTTGCCAGGCTTGAAGAGGCCAGGCTTGCTGTAACAGGGGAGACGTGGGCTGGCGCTGTCAGGAGATCAAGATATTTTGAAGATGATTACTGGCTTTCAGATAATATTCAAGACAGTATAGATCCGGTCATCATCAACATTGATAGTGACGAGGAAAACGATCTTTTCCTTGAGAGTGATGATGAGTAAAATCTATAAGTGTCCATTTCTTGTTTTTTTTTCATCCCTCATATATCTATGCTTTCCAGCAATTGGTGATAACATTATTTTGGAAAAGCAAAGCTAATGAATACTTTGATACGAGTATATCAGCTTGGCATGTAGACAATGTCAATGGATTTCTCAAAGTAAGGTTGATTGGTTCCTTAATTGAAGTCTGGTATAATTCCAGTGACAAAGTCGCAATGATATTTGTCACATACCTTTTAAGTAACAAAAATAGGTACTGGTACTTATAACGTAAATAAATATATAAAACTATAGGTTGAAATATAATAAATCTTATGTATGTATGAACACACACACACACACACACACATATATATATATATTATATATATATATATATATATATATATATATATATATATATATATATATATATATATATATATATATATATATATTATTATATATATATATATTATATATATATATTATATATATATATTATATATATATATTATATATATATATATATATATATATATATATATATATATATATATATATATATATATATATATATATATATATATATATATATATATGATTTCAAAATTCATCAAATGGCCGATGTCAATGCCCTTATATGAAACATCTTTTAGAAGTCTACCTTCTAAGGAATTCAAGCTACTCTCTCTGGTGAAATTGATATGATAAATTATATCAAACAATGCTCTCTGTCATTTTCTTCCTGGCAATTGATGTATCGAGAAACCTGTGTTGTATGGAAGAATGAGTCCTACGGCTTAACCTAAAGAAAACTATATTTCTATTGCTTTACCAACACTCGCTTGAAGTCCGAAGTGTAGGGTTAGCATGGCTTCTTTCGTCTCCTGTCATAAGTCTCATTCTTGATCTTCAATGTAAGTGAGTGGGTAAGATATAAAAGGTTGGTCTTGTGTTTAGGTAAAGTCTAAAGTCACGAATCACATTACCAGGTATGCTGAACTTTTACTGACAAAGAATTTCTTATTGCTTGGGGTAGGTCATATGACAATTATCTATGGAGTTAAACAGGCGTTTAACAATTCGGGGGATGGGAGGTACAGGGGAAGAAACGTTATACCAACGTCACTGAGGGACGTCATCACTTTTGCGAATGTGTGGGTGGCTAAGACTGGTTTTAGCCTCATTTTCTTAAGTAAAAAAGTTAATGAAACGTAATTGGCAATGCACAGTATTTCCCAAAATTAAGCCATTGTATGAAGCGCTCCCTGCTTTGATATCATGGAAATCCATCAGTTATTTTAGGAGTTATTTAAAACAAACACTATTACACGGTCTCTGGGAACGTTAGTAGGTATTACTAACAATGGAATTCTGTGTTATATAAATTATAAAGGAAGACACTCACAAGAACATCCCTATGGCGTGAAAGAAGAGTGGCTACCTGTAATACCTAAAGATATGAGACTCTATGCACTTCAAATGATTCATGACAGTCCAATGAGTGGTCACATGGGTCGTGATCGAACATGGGAAAGAGCTCGGAAGAATTTCTGGTGACCTCGCATGAAGGCAGATGTCCATGCACATGTCAGTAAATGTGAAGCATGTGGGAGTAACAAAAGATCGAAGCATCCAGGGAAGGCCCCTTTTCAGAACCGCGAGCTCCCGGAATACATGAATGAACAGGTGCAAGTTGATTTCATGGGTCCGTTTCCCATTTCATCATCACATCCATATCGTTATATCCTTCAAATGCAAGACATTTTGACTCGCTATGTTGTTTTGGTACCTCTTGAGGATTGTTCAGCAAAAACAGCAGTGGATACTCTAGTTGAAAGATGGATTTGCATGTTTGGGGTGCCCCGTGTCATAACGTCGGATAGAGGATCACATTTTACGGATGATATCTTCAAGGCAGTGTGTAACCTGTTTGGAATTAAGCAGGATTTTGGTTCTCCTTACCATCCAAGAAGTCAGGCTCAGGTAGAATGTCAAAATCAATTATTAGACAACGTTCGTTGCATGTGCCACAATAATATGGATCTTTGGCCTGAAATGAGACCCAGGGTACAGTTCTCTCATAATACAGCTGTAAATACTACGACTACATTTACTCCACATGAGCTCGTCTATGGGACTCCGGCTCGACGTCCAGAGGAGATTCTAAAAAAGGAAACTTGCAAAGATGAGGATTATCAACCGGGCTCTTTGGGTAATGCAGCAATCGCAGAAAGATTTGTGAGAGAGAAAGTAGATAAAATTGAGAAAACTATTAAAGTCGCACGGAACAAGACTGCAATGGCACAACAGATTAGGAATAACCAGCGGAAGTCTTACGGCAAAGCTTTCAAAGTTGGAGATTTGGTTCGATTGAAGTTATCGACAGCTGAGAGACGCCGTTGTGGAGGTGGTAAACTTGCACCATATCTTTCGAAGAAATATAGAGTTATAGAAATACTTCTTGGTGGCTGGATGTATAAATTAACCCCAGCAGAGACTATAACAGACGAAGTAAAAATAAGACATTTTGACGAACTGGAGAAGGCCCCTGTAAGCAAATATTCATGGGAAACCGCATTGGCTGATCATTCAGATGAAGAAGTCATCAGAATAGAGTCAGGGATTGGAAGTAATTCAGAAGGAATACGTCGATCTACTCGGGAGCGCCATCCTCCAAGTCGTTTGCAGGTGGATCCCAGTAAAAGATCCTATGAATCGGAAGAGGAGGAATTCTGGGATGAATGTTCTAACAGCGAAAATGAGTTAGAAGACGATCAGAATTGCTTATAGTAATGATAATGCTCGTCTTGATAAATGCAACATGTTAAATGGCAATTATTTATTTTGTTATTATATTCTTGTATTATTTAGTAAATTTATTTTATTGGCATTCCCGATTTATTCATATATTGTCTCATAAATAAGAAGGGGAGTGAGATAGTTTGTATACTTAACTGTCTAACGATTGTTATTCTCCGAAGTAATATTCATATAACTGTTATGCTAAATATTGCTGTAATAGTTCTTAACTGCTTTTGCTGTTAACTATCATAATTATTGTTTACTTCCTGTATATACTATTTCTCAGTATTCAGTACTGAACTGTATCTTGTACCGTGAGGTTTGGATAATAAATACCAAAAGGAACCGCTGTGTTTGTCAAACCATGACTCTTAAAAATGTAAATGTGCACATTTATGAAAAATAAAATACAATTAACAAACATAACAGTTATAGCAGTGCAAGAACAATAAGATTAGACTACATCAGATCAAACAGTTTTGTAGGCTAGGCCTACTGAAGGTGAGAATGAAACCAATCTTATTTTCAAAGAACTGTATTTTTCATACTCCAAACATTTGTGAATATTAGTAATTAGACCCAGGCCTCCATGCTAATTAACATCCCATCCCACTCTCTCTCACCAAAATCTATCAGCTGCTACTAGCTCCTGACACTTGGCATCTTTTAGCATTCACAAGTACATCAATATCAGGTTTTAAATCCTGAGTAGCAACACATTTCACAATGTCATTCAAGTGTCCATTTGTTAACCTTGAGCGGTGCTTTGTTTTATTGAGGTTCATTACAGAGAACGCCTGTTCACACAGATAGGTAGTCCCAAACATGGATAAAATCTTTGCAGCCAGGGATGTTAATTTAGGGTACCCTGGCAAGAGATATTGATAAAACGTATCCAAGCCCACTGACGCAAATTTCTGCTTCATATTGGAATCACATTGCAAGTCAGTTACCTCGAGTTGGATATCAGCAGGCATATCAGAAGCCTTGACTGTAAATGGCGAGCGAAAAAATGCAAATTCATTTTCAAGTTCACTAAAGATCTGAAACCTCCGCTCAAACTCTTGCAACAATCCTGTTATTTTGTCTTTGTATTGATCCAAATCAGCATTAAGACCAGTCACATGCATAGCTGTGAGACATGGAAAATGAGAGGTGTCACCGTTAGACAGCTGTGTCTCCCAAAGTGACAGTTTCAACTTGAATGATCGTATGTTTTCATAATACTGAGTGACAACTTTTTTGCGGCCCTGCAACATTTTGTTAAGATTATTGAGATGCTGTGTAATATCCACCATAAAGGCAAGATCCTGCACCCATTCTAGGCATTTAAGTTCCTTTACTGGGTTGCCCTTTTTCTCCATGAACTGTCCAATTTCCTCTCTTAATTCAAAGAAGCGCTTGAGTACGGCACCTCGGCTTAACCACCGTACTTCAGTGTGGTATGGTAGGCCAGCTGGAATGTCATTATCACTGAGAAAACAGTCAAACTGACGGTGATTCAAACCTCGTGCTCTAATGAAATTTACAGTTTGCACAACCACACTCATAACATGATCCATTTTTAGTGTTTTGCAGCACAACGCTTCCTGATGCAAAATACAATGAAATGTCCAAAAGTCTTGTCCTCCATTCGTGGCCTGCACTTTCTCTCTGAACTTTGTTGCAACACCTGCCTTTCTCCAAACCATTGATGGGGCGCCATCTGTAGCCAAGCTGACAGCACGGGACCAGTCCACTCCGGTCTTGTCCAGCACTCTAATGAGAGAGCTGAAGATGTCATTTGCTGTTGTAGTGTCCTTCATAGGCACCAACTCAAGGAACTCCTCAGTGATGGTCAAAGTCTCATCAACACCGCGAATAAATATGGCCAGTTGAGCAACATCTGTAACATCGGTGCTCTCATCAATTGCAACTGAAAATCCAATAAATGACTTGATTTTGTCATTCATTTGCCGGCCCAAGTCTCCTGAGAGATCTTCAACCCTATCTGCAACAGTGTTCCTTGATAGACTAATGTTGGCAAAGGCAGGTCTCTTTTCAGGGCGCACAACTTCTGCAGCCTTCAGCATGCATGTTTTCACGAACTCACCATCAGAAAATGGCTTGGATGCTTGCACCAACTCGTTAGCAATAAGGTAGCTAGTTTTCACTGCTGCATCACTGACCTCACGGCTGCGAGTAAGTGCAGACTGCTGTTTCTTCAGACCAGTTAATAATTCGTTTATCTTCTCTTTTCTTAGTTGTCCTTGCAAATGGTGATATTTTTCTTCATGATGAGTCTCATAGTGGCGCCGAATATTATATTCTTTGAGCACTGAAAATCGTTGATTACATACCAAGCACACTGGTTTTGTATTCACCTCTGTGAATAAATAATACTGAGTCCATTTTTCCTGGAAAACTCTGCACTCTGTGTCCACTTTTCTTCTTTTGACAAAGACATTTTGGTAATGGGGGTGTCAGTCGAATTTATCGGACCATGCAAGATAAGATGCTTGCATGAAAGAAGTGACTACCAGACTGCCCAAGTTATGTGCAGCAGCAGCAGCAGTAACAGCTCCTGTTGGGGCAATCGTCGATAAACTCGTACTTGAATGGAAAAGGGATCGCCGTACGGAAAAATATCAGACTACACTCGAATCACAGAACGCAGTTCCGATTTTTTTTTTTTTTTAGAGAGAGATGTTGAGATTATGCTACATGGTACAGGCAGTATGATACATGGCACGTACAAAGACCCTCATTTATGATACATGTACCATAATTATGGTGCGCATGGCAACCCTGCCGCCAGCTCAAGGTGTCAGTGAGTGAAGCTATCTAGCGATGTGATTGGTGGTAACTAAGTTTTGATCTAAACTTGGCTGCAAAGCGCTAAAATGAATAAATAAATTGGTAAATAAATAGATAAATAAATAAAAAACGAATTAAAAAATATATAAGTAGATGAATGAATGAATAGATAAGTAGGTGAATAAATAAAGAAATAATAAATAGAAAAAAATTTGACAAAATGACAAATAAATAAAAATACTGTATTGTGAGGTGTGTGTGTGTGTGTGTGTGTGCATGTTTGTTTTTTGTTTGTGTGTACGCGCACACATTCATCAGCAGTTCATATATGAAGAGAGAGAAAGAGAAATCATATCCTGAAAATTAAAATTAGATTCTAATACTCTATTTAATTTGCATCAAAATTAAAAAGCAAATATGATGATGAAAGTTTGATTTGATCTTTAGGTCTTTTTTTTTACAATCGGGCGTGCGGATAGTTGGGTACACGACGGTTATAGAATCTGTACAGAGTTCACTTGAATTTCATAAAACTATATAATTACATAATCAGTAGGCTAGCTCTAACAATGCAGTTTATATTTTGAAAAATCAGTAGACAACCTAAGTTAACGTATACACAACTTTCAACGTCATATATATATATATATATATATATATATATATATATATATATATATATATATATATATATATATATATATATATATATATATATATATATATATATATATATATATATATATATACATATATATATATATATATATATATATATATATATATATATATATATATATTATTTTCTTTTTTCATTTTTTTTTACATCCTCAGAAATTTATTCCCCACAAGTCCGGCCCGCGGGCCATATGTTTGACACCCCTGAAATTATTAGGGTCCTTCCGTCAATCTTGCTGTCCAACCTCTCTGACTATTACTACTTAGTACAACTGTGGGGTTTTCTCCCAGTTCCACCTTTAGATCCTTCTACTTCATCTCCTCTATTTTCTGGGTCTCTCTTATCTTGCTATCCAACCACTCCAACTCCCTCTTTTCAGTGTCTGAAGCGGTGAGTGGCCGAATGTGTTCCCCAGTGCTTGGCTTTTTAGCCCCAAATTTCATCAAATCGTCATGTTTGCTTTGAAGTAGCGGGCAGGGAGGAATGTAAACTTCTGCACACACGCTGCAATATTGTCTCTGAGGATGATCTCAAGGACTGACGTATCTTTTGTACGTCATGGTATTCAAACAAGCGAAGTATTCCGTGGAATAAGCCCAGCTCTAAGAATATAGTCTGGGTATAAGGGTCATAATGCTCTATGTAAGTTCTAAGCCCTGAGAGGAAGGCAAAGGGTGTGGCTGACACCCATTTCTTCTTAAAAAAAAGGGGGATGGGGTATCCGTAGAACTTGCAACAGACCTGAAGGGGTCAGATGCGAGCGGTGATTTGATCGGTGGGAGTTTAACCAGAGGAATGTTCATCCTTTTCCTGATATGAGAAGACATGATGCCATTCGCTGTATCTGTGCGAGGTGAGGGAAGGTGTGACGTCATCGTGTGTCCTGCGTCTTCTGCTTCGTCACAGACAAACCTCGTCTTGACGACCTGTTCCTGGACTGCACAACAAAGTGCTGTCACTAATTTAGGCCTTGTGTGAATGTTGGTTCGTTTCAAAACATTTTGATTTCATTAAACGAATTTATTTAGTTAACACGAACATTATTCTCCTAAAATAAAATTCAATTCTTAACCAGAGGCATTCAATGGAAAATAACTACCATTAATTTTTCCTCTTTTTTTGTCAGTCGATGAACAATGTGGGATCCGATTGGACTCAGTCCTCAAAATTGAATTTACTCGGTACGTCTCTCTCTCTCTCTCTCTCTCTCTCTCTCTCTCTCTCTCTCTCTCTCTCTCTCTCTCTCTCTCGTGGCAAGGTGGTTAAAGGACTATAAAAACATGGAATAGACATACCTGTAGGTTAAATTAGTTATAAGTCTAAAACTTTCCTAAATGATAGGTCAGTCTCTCCCTCTCTCTCTCGTAACTAGGTGGTGATAGGCCTACAGGAAGAGGCATAGGTTACGTTAGTTGCAATACTAAAGCGTTATGCCAAATGTTAAGCTACTCGTTTCTCTCTCTCTCTCTCTCTCTCTCTCTCTCTCTCTCTCTCTCTCTCTCTCTCTCTCTCTCTCTCTCTCTAGAAGTAACACTTATTTCTGTGTAGGAAGTTTGAAAAGTTGCGGAACTTAGCAAATTCTACTTAAATTTATCAGTTTATGTTCCCGTTTGAGTACTTAAACCCAAAATGTAAACATTTTTGAAAACCAAAAGGTCGAATTAAGGTCATTTGGGTTCAGATATTTTTAGGTAGCTGTAAGTCTATTAATTAAATCAAAAAGCTTCTTTACAACGGCAAATGGCAAACTTACGCGAAGGAAAATAAAAGCAGAATGAAATGATTAATTTATAAATATAAAGCAGCAAAGAAACAATTATGTATATGAATTATGTGAATAAATAATACTAAATGTATATGTAAATGATAATTTTGAAATAATATAGAATGAAACAATGTGAAAAGTTAACGACCGACTCTTGCTTAACGGTGGGGGTTGGTTGGGGGGGGGGGGAGTAGGAGACGTGCCAGATGTACGATGTGTCTACTTTCTCCGTAGTGTGCTTACACTAGTGTGCGTGTGTTAGTTTACATCCGGTCGTCCTGCTGATTTCGTGTGTAAATACTGAACTTCGAAGCGTAATTCGTGTCGGTAACTGTTTTAAGAACATTCAAAAACTGTAATTGATCTGTGTTTCAGATAAATTAAAAAAATATCGAGCGCTTTAAGGTGATGACGTCATTATGGCCTCAGTGAAACCGGTGTCTGGTCCTACGGTGACAAAGGTAAGGAAGGATCTACATCTGTTCTTTCAGTCGCATGTTCGCGTTAAAACTATTACATTTTATTATTTAAATATTGTAAAATGTATGTATATATATAGGCAGCCATTTTTTGTCGTTATTGAATAAGAGAAAGGTGTGTCCTTTGGTTAAAGTCGGACGTATCCTATATAAGCGAAACCAACCTAGGCCTATGTTTACGAGACAAGATTGGTCGACCCATTGGTTTGTACGTTAAATCAGTTGTATTTTCGCATTTAAACATGACATTTGACGCTTTGAATTTGTAATATGTGATAGGCAGCCATTTAATTGTCGTTATTGAATAATGTGAGTCTGGTGTGTCCTTTGGTTTTCATGTTATTGAAGAAGCTTTGGCTAAGCCAAGCCTAGGCTATGTTTCAGAGACAGGATTAGTTGACCTGTTGTTTGTTTGCTTGTTTAATTGGGCAGCATTTTTGTGGTTAGATATTAAATTTATATTCAAATTAAATGTGCATAGACAACCGTTTATTGCCGTGGTTGATTAATCCATTGGTTTTCCGGTTGATGACATTCCTGGGTAAACCAAGCCTAGGCCTATGTTTTCGAGACATGATTAGTTAACCTGTTGGTTGGTTAGGTTAGGTTAGATTACGTTTCCTTACGGCACCACTGCCCTTGAACGTGACTTATCAAAGGGTAGAATAGGCCTGCTTTGGACTTGCGGACTTATCAACCACCCGATGATTATAGTAACTCAGTACATGGCTGTCAGACGCCATGTTTCTACCATTGACAACTCTTCACATTTTGTACGTTTCAGTTTCGGTTGAAGGGCGGTAAACAGGTTTAGTTTCGTATTTGTGAGGGCTAGAGAAAGATAGCTAACCTCTGAAGCTTTATTAGTCCATAAAGAGTTCAGGACAATATTGGATACAAGTGATCCTTACCAGCGGGCAGCTGTAACTAACTCTCCCCTTGCTGTGCACTGCCAGGCACACTCCCCCCTCCATTGTCCAACATATCTTATGGTTACGAATACGGCTAGCCCATACATGCCCCCATAAGATGGACAAATATATATAGGGCGACAAATATTTTTCTATCTTCAAAATACAATAGTACAAGCACCCTGTTCTTTTGCGGGAGCTGTCCTAGCTAACCGTGAACACAACAAAATAAAAAATAGAGAAAAAGACAAAATAACATTTCACAATTAATACAACACTCCCAGAATTGCTAAAAATACGACAGATTACAGAGTTCAACAAAATTACATCTTATAATCGTCGTGCCACGCAGGTGGCCTCCTACACCTCTGTTGTCGAGATTAGGGAAAGAACTCTGGTTCCCGAGAATCCCGATCAGGGGGTACTGGCGACGCTGGTGCCACTGAGGGGCGAAGGTGGCACCTGTTGCGTACTGACACCCGACCACTTCCATCCAACCGTACACGGTACTGACGGTACCCGGTCCCAATGACTTCTGTTACCACACCAGTGCGATCCCAAAGTTTGGATGTGGGGTCCTGAATGTGGACATTTTGCACCACTTGGAGGGGTTTCAGAGTCCGCGAATTTCCTTCTGTTTTCGCCGAGACCTTTTCATTTTTTTCAGCCATTTTCAGTTCTCTAGACGTAAGAGATTTCTTCCAATATTTATTTACTCGGTAATACTGGCGAGCGATGGGTACCGAGTCCCTCAGGCATTGACCAGTAGCCAACTGAGCTGGCGACACTTTTTCTCCGTGCAACGGTGTATTGTGATACTGCAAGAGGGCTCTGGCAACCTGATCCGTATCTAGACTACCCCCCGGCCCTAAGTGGTCACTGATGGCGTGTTTTGCTACCTTGACACCTGCTTCTACGTGCCCATTTGATTGGGGATATAAAGCTGATGATATCCTGGATGACACGCCCCATCTTCTTAGAAAATTCCTCATCTCCTCGCTCGACAAATTGGTTCCACCGTCGGTAGCCAGCTCCTCTGGGGCACCCCATCTGATAAAATACCCTCTGAATTTCTTGATGAGATGTCCTGACGTGGCACCATTAGGCAAATGGGCCACCTCTACCCAACCAGTCAACCTATCAGCAAAAGCCAAGTACGTGCGTCCGTGGACCTGGAAGAGGTCAGCCACAACCTGTTGAAAGGGGTACTCTGGTGGGGGCGTCATGATCAAACGTTCTTGCTGCTGCGATGGGGTGTGTGTCTCACATACTTGACACTTTGCCCTTTGATGCTCCATGTCACCTGTTATGCCCGGCCAATACATCGATTGACGGGCCCTTCTTAACATTGAGTCTAAACCTTGATGACCGCTGTGCATGTTAGCCGCTACCTGCTGCCGTAAACTTTCTGGGATGACCAAACGTACACACCCTTGGTCATAGGTATATGTTACCAATTCGCCTGATACTGCTAACCGTTCTCGCACACCAAAGAAAGGTTTTAAACACTCGAGCTCTTGACTCTTGCTCCGAGGCCACTCACCATTGTAAACTCTCGTCAGTAGCAACTGGTACACCGGGTCATCTCGAGCGGCACTGACAACAGTCTCTTGATCCATTACAACTATGTCCTCCACCTCAAGCGCTGCCGCCAAGGTGGTTACCATAGCAACCATGAGGTCATCGCTGAGTTCCAAATCTTCGTCTTCTGGCTTAGTGCGGAGGGCAGGGTAGCGGGAGAGTGTGTCAGCCACACAGTTTCTTTTTCCAGGCAAATATTTGATGCTGAAATGATACTGCAATGTCTTTTCCTTTAACCTAAACAATCTGGGATTAGTAATATCCTTTAACTCCCTGTTACCAAACAGTTTCACTAAGGGACGATGGTCCGTAACCAATGTCAAATTCGGACAGCCTAACAAGAAAAGCCTGGCTTTTTTCAGACTCTACACTACCGCTAGGGCCTCTCCCTCAACTGCAGCATACCCCGCTTCAGTAGAGGTGAGATGTCTGCTGCCACACAACACCAAACGCCATCCCCCTTTGCAGCAGAAAGGGGTATCCACTGTAACACAGCTGCAATATTGTTGCAGTACCACAAATCCGATACCCTCTCTGCACCAGTCTGTCACGGCGGCCGTCGGCCGTGATTTGTCGTAGTACCTCAGGCCTTCTTTGGTTAACTGACATATAGAACTCTTTGCCTTCTCGAATTCTCGTTGCAGCTGATCATCCCAATATACTTTTTTCTTTGATGGCTTCTTAAGCAGATCCCTAAACAGAGCCATCACAGGGGCCGTGGCCATGAATGGGGCCAGCTGATTCACTAATCCATGCCATGCATGAATGTCAGTTATAGACGGCTCCGACGGCATGGGGAAATCCTTGACAGCTGATAGCCTATCCGCTGTTGGTTGGTAGGCATCCCAACCCAACTGATAGCCCACAAATTCTACTTCCCGCCTACAAAACTTGAATTTAGACGGATTGAGTGAAATCCCATGTTTCTCACACAACTCCAAAAAATCAAACACATACCAAAACGCTTGTTCAACACTCGTGTCATGCAGCAGGGTATCATCAATGCACTTGTATTTTCTGGCAACGTTTGCTATGACATCATCAAAACGTTTTGTGTACGCGTCCGGAGCCGAGCAATGGCCCATGGGGGTACGTAGATACTGATATCATCCCCATGGTGTAATAAAGGTAGTCAACCTCCTACTCTCCTCGTCCAGTTCCACCTGATGAAAACCAGAATATGCATCAGCCACTGTTTCAAAAGTGTGTGGTGGGAAGTTTGAGACCATATCAAATGGGGTAGCAACAGCCATCATCTTCTTCTTCTTCTTATTCTTCCCCTTCAGACTCCCAACTTCAGCAGAAGAGTCCAACAAAGATCTGTGACGCAAGTTCCTGGGATTTATGGCCTGGTATTAAAAAGCAAATACCCAACATTTTGTGTTATGTTACCAGTTTTGAAGTTAATCATTCCTCTTTCTCGTTGACAGCTCTTGCGGCTTAGAATAGCATTTGTTTTCGTAGAATATGATGCTTAGGGGTTTCTTTACTGGAAAATTTAATATCACTTCCATCAGTAACAAAATGGCAATGAGGTCAAACCATATCTCTTACAAACTACATACTCTCTCTCTCTCTCTCTCTCTCTCTCTCTCTCTCTCTCTCTCTCTCTCTCTCTCTCTCTCTCTCTCTCTCTCTCTGGTCGACAACGAGAAAGGAGTGTAAAACCACCATTGCATATTCTGAAGTTTTTTGCAAATTCAGGGAATTTCTAAATAAAGGGACATTATTTCTTCTTCTTCTTCTTCTTCTTCTTCTTCTTCTTCTTCTTCTTCTTCTTCTTCTTCTTCTTCTTCTTCTTCTTCTCAGTTATTCAAAAGCTTTCTTCCTTTTTTCTCTCTCCGGAGACGTCTTCGCTGTTTGACGTTGGAGGAGGACCTCGTAAAAAGACATTTGTCAGACGGACATAAAACACATACACACATAAAAACATATGCATACATATAAATAAACATACGAGCTTACTTAATGCTCACTCACATGTGTCAAGAGAGCCAGACTAGTGTTTCACTCTCTCTCTCTCTCTCTCTCTCTCTCTCTCTCTCTCTCTCTCTCTCTCTCTCTCTCTCTGTTGCTTTGCTCAGGAATGTGGAAATGACTCTAGTCGTCTGGCATTCTGTGTTATGTGTCTCTCAGAGAGAGAGAGAGAGAGAGAGAGAGAGAGAGAGATAGATAGTGAAATCAAAAGTTACAGTGCAGACACAATGACATACGAGCATAACAATGATCAAAGCTTATTATAATATTATAATTATATTATTGTTTATTATCTGTAATATGATTAATATTCTTTGTTTTTTTTTTTCAGAAACTCAGCCCTAGCTCGAATTTGGTGAGTGTTAGTCAGTTGTTCTCATTGGTTTTTTTTTGTTGTTGTTTATTATTGATAATTTTTTTTTCTTTGTGCATTGCCATTCATTCTTTCGCTTCTGCTTCTCACAAAATCTTGGGAATCGTAGTGTTGTCGTTTTCTTTGCTGTTTTTGAATGTGTATGTCTCTTTAATATCATTATTGTAATTTTTATTAACATTATTATTGCTATTATTGTTATAATTATTACTATTATTTTGAGATGTGTTAGATTGCACTTGTTTCTGTAGTGGTTTAATATATCGAATTAACTATAGATCATTGCTAGATACTTTTTTCATTATTGTTCCATTCATTCCCTTTTTCTTCATTCCTCTTCACTCTTATCACCCGCTGGTGGTGAAAAATAGTTTCTTGAAGGGAATTCAGTTTCCACTTCAAAGGAAAATGAAATTCTCTGGGATTCTGAATCAAAAAACATTTCATTTTTATTCGTCAGTTTTCATTTCATGACATTAAGACGCTTCCTAACCAAAAAGCATGTTTAAAATTCACTCAAAATTGAAAAATCCAAATCTCATTTAATGACGTGAACTCACTCTCCATTTATGAGATAAGCAAAATTTGTACTGTTTCGTAATGGTGAGATTTAGAACAATGAACTTGTCTCCTCTGAAAATGACTGGGTGTTTAAATCTGCTTGATCGATTATTTTTTGTAGTGGCTGACCTTAAAATCTGCTTAGTTAGGCTTTTAATTTTTTTCAAGTAGCCAATGTTAAAGTTTCCCCGGTTAGTTTTATTATTGGAATAATCATCCATCTTTAAAGTTTGCTCTGTAAGTTTCCTTGAATTGGCTGCCCGCAAAGTTTGCCCTGTTAATTAATTTGATTATATTAGCCGACCCCAAAGTTTGCCTGGTAACTTTTTTGTTGATTATTTTTCCAATAGGCTGATGTCAAAGAGTGCCTGGTCATTTTTGTTTCTTTTAGCCAACGTGACTCTCAGTTTGCCTGGTCAGTTATTTCAGTTATCCGAACTCTAGTTTACTCAGGGGGTTTTTTAATGAGCCAACCTTTAGAATTCCTGGGTTAGTTTTTTTTTAATGTGACTAGGGAAAAAGTCACAATTTAGACTAGGAAAAAAAGCCACATTGATTTGTAGTGGCCGGAAATAAAGTCACTGTCAAGGAAAGATTAATGTGACTTTTTTCCTGTGAATTTTTCCACCTGGTTTCGATATTCCAGTGCTTAAAGATTTAGCCATTTTTCGATAGAAATCACGAAAATATGGAACGTGATGAATATATAAATAAAGACAAAATCCACGAAGGAAAGAGAAACAATGGAGTGCTGCAAGGTCTTTTGACTGCTAAAGGGCTATAAGTTGAAAGGCTTTGCACCACTCCATTGTTTCTCTTTCCTTAGTGGATTTTTGTCTTTATATATATATATATATATATATATATATATATATATATATATATATATATATATATATATATATATATATACTGTATATTTATTTATTTATATTTATAAAATTGAATCTATCATCGAAATAATTCTATTAGTATCACAGTATCATATAAATACGGAATCTTAATTTGTGAGAAAGGCGTATTTTATACTCAGAATACGCCAGCAAAATGAGCAAATATAAATAATAATTATAAATAGATTAATAAAAGCAGGCTTAGACTTATAAAGACAATGGTGAGACAAGATCAGTTTGTGTTATGGCAGTAGTGGTAAAGGGAGCATTTGAATGAGAGAGAGAGAGAGAGAGAGAGAGAGAGAGAGAGAGAGAGAGAGAGAAGGCATGGAATGAGCACTGTCTTAGACTTGTGAAAGATGTATTTGAAATTGGATACAGTTTCAGAATCGCTAAGATTAGTTTCCTAAACTTCTCAAACGACGTTGGCGAAGTGTCACTCTTGGTCCCTGGAATCTAAACACGTTCGCCTATACAACGGCACTCACCTCTGCCTGCTCCATCCAGTTGCTTTTATTATTTATTAGTCTGTTGATTTATCTGTTTTTCTCGTTACTGATCCCCTCTTTCTGTATCTCCCGTTACCCTCTGTTACCTTAATCGAATGAACACCATATTCTATGAAAGCTTTAACAGGGTTCATTTTCTGAATAATAATAATAATAATAATAATAATAATAATAATAATAATAATAATAATAATAATAATAATAATAATTTGTGATTCAAGATTTAAGTTGATAATTATCACAGACTTTGACCATGAAACGTTTGTCGCGACACTATTTAAATCTGTCTCTCTCTCTCTCTCTCTCTCTCTCTCTCTCTCTCTCTCTCTCTCTCTCTCTCTCTCTCTCTCTCTCTCTCTCTCTCTCTCTCTTCCAAGCAGTGAATTTCAGTGTCTTGTTGTTGTACCACTGGTGTCTACTGTTTCAGTGCTTCGGTAAGCTCAGGAATCGAACCTGGGTTTTCTGACTTGGTAGACGAAAAACCTGTATATCAAACCACAAGCCAGGAAACTCAGACATACTCATATATATACTATATTATGTATAATATACATAATATATATACATACACATATATATGTGTACATGTGTGTTTGTGTACACACAGCTGACCTTCTCGTGGTGTGACTGGTAGCATTCTTGCCTACGAAGTGAGAAGTCCCAAGTTTGACTCCTGGGCAAAAGTTGGCAGACACCACCACCATATGCCTTTTCTACTTGGGAGATGGTCCTAGAAGTTGCTAGCCTTAATGATTTGGTAAATCTTTTGTTTTTTGGGGGGATGAAGGTGCTAGCTCCACACCCTGCCCACTGAGATTCTAGAGGCCGTTGTGCAGCTGGCCACTCATCCAAGGATTGACCAGACCCAACTTTTAACAGCCAGTGGCACAGCAGATTATTGAGACTGATGTCCTCCATACTTTTCAATCAGACAGGCTTCGGGCTTCTTTTTATCATGTTAACCAGTCTTGACTCTGTCTGTGTGTCAACTTCTTCAGCACTTGACCAGGAAGGAGAGGTTTCTTTCCAAACCTTCTTTCTTCAAGGAAAGTAGCACTGTCAAAGCTGTGAGTTCCAGAGGGGTGGTGGGGTCTTCATGATATCCAAACATGAAAATCTAGAACCAAAATGCCAATTCCTGCAAGTGAAGGTAAACAGCTGAATGTGCGTTGCTGAACCTGCCTTTTTGTCACCCTCTTATGACCTGAAAGGTTGCTCATCTATCTTCTCATCTGGAGATGATTTTAAGGTCAAAACTTTGGCCATGCACCATCCTACAGGTCCACAATACAGGGAATACCTGCAGTACGTGTAAATTGTGGATAGGGAATTCATCAGTGAACCCAAATACGTGTGCTGTACTGCCAAAAGGGTTAAACATCATCAAGTGAACGTAGCATTTATCATTTTGAAATTTAAATCCTCATCTGAAGAGCGGTATAAAAATAAAACGCATCTATTTCTTCTGCTGTAGATGCAAACTTTGTAAATCGAGTAATAAACAGAGGAATTGGCACAAGAAGAAGAGTATGGAAGTTAACTCATTTAATGTTGAATATGCATCTAAGATGTTTATTTATGGGCTTTGCAACAGTTCCATTTCTAGATTACACGGTCGTGAACTCCACTCTTATACAAAAGAGGAAATGGGCGATGAGGCCGATATGAATAACATACTTCCAAATCAAAGGTATTCTTTAGGTACTGAACAAAGGGGAAAAATGCAAGCATCACTGAAACCTCTCTCTCTCTCTATCTCCGTCAGTGGTATATATTCACTGGACTCCGATAAGGAAAAGAAGAGCAAGCGTAATGGAATCTCCCTCCATCAAAGATAGGCCTATTCATTACACACCGGTCAAAGATTTAAAACATATTATTAAAAATCTCTCCATCTCAATGAAAAGTGTTCATCACACACCAGTCAAAGGGAAAAAAGCGCTCCTGTGAAAACGCTTTCGTCTCTTTCAGATTAAAAAGACTGGGAACATTATGGAAAATTCACCTTCTTCATTCCTTCCTGTCAAAGGCAGCCTATTCATACAGTTAGCGAAAGAGGTAAACAGCTGACATTGTTCAAAGTGCAGTATCCATTCTATCTACTGTACAATCCCTTGTGTTCATGGTCACTGTCACTATCACTCATTCAGCATAGTCGTAGGCCTAGTCCTGACTCCAGATGCAACAATTCCGTGACGAGGCGGCAGGACACTTTGTGCTAGAATTCAACGATCACAAATAAATGTTGCTGGACAACATTTACACTGCTTTCTTGATGCGTAAAGCTAGTCATTAAAATTAATTTTAGTGGTTGAAGGGACTAATGTTACATTTTTCAATAACCTGCAAGAGAAAATCATAATTAAAAGGCTAACAGCAATCGAGTTGCCTAACGCGCCGAGTCAGCGCCCCCCCCCCCCCACCATAGCCCTGACGTCCCGTATGTGCCAGGTTACTTGCCCGTTTAATGGTAACGGTAACTTTAAATATTCACCTCACTGGCAAACGAATCATTAAAATGTATGTGTGTAGAACAATTTCTGCTCGGGATAATTCCATCTTTCATTTCTCAAAATATTTGCATAAACTCGTGTTACACCCTGTATGTATATATCTGGGTGATTCTTATACTCACAAATATTAATGCACGAATATCGCTCATGTCGAATTCACGTAAGTGCCTTGGAAATCCCTGGGGGCTGGAATTCCCGGGAATATCTTCCGAACAGATGAGCCTGAGGCCTTGTCAACCCAACACACGATTCGGTCTAAATATGTCCAGAATCTTCCATTTGCATAAACTTCTCTGGTGTTGTTGTTTCACGTTGTTTCATGATGTTGTTAGTGACAGGAACCTTCGAAATGTGTTTTTCTGCATTTCATTGAGAGATAGAAATCTTGAATGTTGTTTCGTCGCGTTGATGTTGGAAGCTAATGGTCTAATGGTCGAGGCCACTATATACAGACCTCGTTTGCAACCACAATGTCTCTTTTGTCATCACTTGTAGTAAGTCATGTAGTGAAATGTTTATATACTGTAGTGTTGCCATTCTTCTCGTATGGCTTCATATTTAATTTCCTCCAACAAGGAATTGTTACATTTATTTCCTTACGTTGTTTTTTAAATGTATATATATATATATATATATATATATATATATATATATATATATATATATATATATATATATATATATATATATAAAGTTCAATATTGCTTCTTCATATCTGGTTTAGATGAAATATTTGGCTCTGTTCCCCTCAGTTGAACTAGACTTTAGTGCTCTCTCTCTCTCTCTCTCTCTCTCTCTCTCTCTCTCTCTCTCTCTCAGCTGATCCCAACTTACTCTGTCAGCTAAGCTCTAGACACACCTCTTGCTCTCAGCTGATATAGAGTCTCTCTCTCTCTCTCTCTCTCTCTCTCTCTGTGTGTGTGTGTGTGTGTGTGTGTGTGTGTGTGCTGTTATAAATGATGACATTTTCTTGGCCGTGACGTGACCTCTGTGGGCAAAAGGGAATCTAAGTTTGTGGTTGGCTGGCAAAATTAATTATGTAATTTGCTCTGCTCATGTAAGGAATGGCCACATAAACAAGTGGCAATGCCAACAATAGTTTTTTTTTTTTTTTTTTTTTTAATGAGATATTCTCGCGTATAAGACTTTCAATGACTTTTTTTTCAAATATCATTCGTGCTTATACAATATTATTTTCTTTTAGATATTTTGTTTTTGGGGGAAGTGATTATTATTACAAGAATAAAATCATCTTGTTTTAATTAATTTAGCAAGGTAGTAGAAGGGAATTATTTAGTCAAATTTATTGCATTATTTTCTAATTAATGAATATACTATATATATATATATATATATATATATATATATATATATATATATATATATATATATATATATATATATATATATATATAGATGATATCTTCAATCATGCTTATTATTTTTTTTTTTATTTTGCTTAGAAAGTTGATGGCCAGGAGGGACGGGGTGTGCAGCAGAAG
This sequence comes from Macrobrachium rosenbergii, assembly GCA_039081455.1. Classification (NCBI taxonomy): domain Eukaryota; kingdom Metazoa; phylum Arthropoda; class Malacostraca; order Decapoda; family Palaemonidae; genus Macrobrachium; species Macrobrachium rosenbergii. The sequence continues at coordinate 26,660 of JANJGK010007910.1, forward strand.
AGAGAGAAAAGGAGAAAAGTCTAACCCTGAGTTAGTGAGGCATCAAAAATAACTTCTCTTCTGTCAGTTAAATAATTAAGAAAACACGGGAACCCAGTGCGTCCCATTAATAATAATAATAATAATAATAATAATAATAATAATAATATACTTGTGTGGATGTGTCCATCGTTCGTATGGACAAGCTGAAACAGAACTGGCCTGGGATTAGTGACAACGACAAGTATAATTATAACCCAGCAGCTCACAACAAAAAGTCTGTCTGAATGACCTCAGAAAAGTGGCGATTTGGGACTCGTGTGATTAATTACGACAATAAATTTATTCATTTAAAGCTCGCAGAACCTGATTCAGCTCTGATCTTCCACATAGGCGTTATCTGCGCGTTGTTGAGTGTGTCCAGTGCGTTAGCAAGACACATTGCACGGGGCTTAAAAATTATCATTCGTTTCCAATTGCACAAAGGCATTACTATATACTGAATGCTCCACTGAGTATTGGGGAGGAATATCGCCACTATTTTTTTTTTTCAGGGTTTTGTGTTGCTGTTTTTAGGCAGGAGGCTTTGGTCAACTGTGGGACGTATTTGTGGTGTGGTAGAGCTTACAGAAAAATACTGGAACGGTCAATGTACTTCGAGAGAGAGAGAGAGAGAGAGAGAGAGAGAGAGAGAGAGAGAGAGAGAGAGAGAGAGAGAGCTTTAGTATATTAAATTTGTCTCTACAACCAGAGCTATAACGTTATCACCATCAATATTTTTCTATGTAATAATGCTACTTTTAATTATTATTGATGGAAACTAAGTAATAGGTGTTTTTCCGAGGCAGAATTTGTTGTCGTGACCCAAAATGTCCTCTCAGACAGATTCTGTCAAGCTTCATTTCAGAACTGAGACAACCGAAGGAACCAGGATCATTAACGAGGTATTTAGCAGCGTCGTTCTATTCCCTTGAAGACCGACTAACCTTGTGGTACTTATTATTCGCGTCACTTGAATGCTGTCTTGTTATGTCAGACCCCAAGTTGAGAGGTTCGGATTCTGAACGTAAATGGGTGTTTAGGGAACATTCTTCCGTTGCAGCGATGGGCCGCGCGTTTAATGTTAATGGGTATCCCTCCAAAACTGTTTATTAATGTGTTTTATGTTTGTGTGTCTGTCGGTTGCTTCATAATGTTCAAGTACTTTGATCAGAACAGACTTTTCTTTTTATTTCATTCACTAATGTTTTGTCTTGGCGCATCTTAGTTCTAATTTAACCGAAATTTCTTCTTCTTTTTATTATTATTATTATTATTATTATTATTATTATTATTATTATTATTATTATTATTATTATTATTATTATTATACTCCAAATTAAATACTGTTCGCGTTGCTTATAAAACCCACTTTACATCCTCACAAAATTATATTTTATTATCGCATCGAATGATTTTAAAGTTAACGAACAATTAGGGAATTTTTTATTCCAATGAAAATTTTGGTCGAAGTTTCGTCTCAGACTAACCTACCTTCCCTGGAATGGGAACTGGAATGCGTCCTTGGAATGTCCCCCGGAAATCCCTCTCAAGCTGAAAGGGACTTTGTTTGAGCTTAGGAATCAGCTGTATTCATTTAGCTTCTGTCCCGTTGGCCTGAAAGCAGAGGAGAGTCTAGGTCTAGGGATTTTGAAGTCTATAGGCGTAGAGAATATGTGGCTTAAGACCTGTTTTGGCTGATAGAAATCTTATTATAGGAGCGTCTGATGACGGTACCGTTAAAAACACTGACTGTAAAGCAAAATTTAAAGCTGCAAAAAGAAGAAACAATAAACACCGGAATAACGAGAAGCGTCTTTCAAACGGCCGGGTATGATGATTAGCGGGGAATGGTTAAAATGTCAACATCGCCCACCAGTTGGTTTCAAAGCTCCACTTTCATTTCTCTCCTCCTCCCCCTCCTCCCCCTCCCCCCTCCCCTAAGGCGCGTAAAACAAATCCCCTACGACGTCGGAGCGAAACGGTTGACAGAAGGCCAATGGCAACATCACTGGAATGTATTGTCATCCCGATCATAACTGGAAGAGTCTTCATCGGGCTGCTCGATTTATGCTGTGGTCGGGAATGGGCGAGACTTCTGAAAGGACTTGTACTGGATTTTCCACACGATTTTGTATCGTTTTTGGGAATTGTTTTAAGAGATGGAGCATTAAATATTTATATACTCATTCCTTGCCTGGATCGGGGATTGAACGCTTGCCATACAGTTATTAGGCTGAGCTTGATATCATTTCGGCTATGAGTCGAGTGAAGCTGATGCGGATATTTTCTCTTTTGCTTTGACTATT
>JANJGK010007911.1:0-2500 GCA_039081455.1 Macrobrachium rosenbergii
GAAAGTATTTTACAGAGTAGGAATGTGAAACAGTTACAGTTCCTCTATTCATATCCTTTTCCTACGTGTGTGTATATATATATATATATAATATATATATATATATATATATATATATATATATATATATATATATATATATATATATATATATATATATTACATCACATTCTTATTTGTATAAAATTTTTATTCTTCTTTGTCGACCTAGTACCTTATCCTCTTCCAGAAAGGCTTTGCCCTCATATTATCATTATTATCATTCAGAAGATGAAACCTATTCATATGGAATAACCCCACAGGGGCCAATGACTTGAAATTCAAGCTTCCACAGAATATGGTGCTCATCAGGGAGTAAGAGAAGGTAAAGGGAAATACAGAAAGAAATGATCTCACTTATTAAAAAGGAAAAAAATAAATTAATAAAAAGATAAAACTATATCAAAATGCAAGGAAAATAGCATTAGGGTAGTAAAGCATTGTATCTTCACTTGAACTTTTGAAGTTCCAATTATACAACATCCACTGCCCAACTGTGTGAGGAATAAAGGACATCTGAAACTGAGAAGTGCGACAGAGAGGCACATTTACTGCTTATCAGTGCTGATATTCAGCGAAACTGGTTGCTCTAGGAAGGGAAAGGTGATCAGGGATCAACTGTGAATGTAAAAATCTCTATTAAAATACAGCTTACATTAATCCTCAGCAATCACTTCCATAGACCTTATCAAACTTGCATAAAACTTTCCTCAAACCGAGAAATCTTCAAAAAGTTCTCTCTATCCACCGAGAACTACATTTACTTCAGACAGTGTCTCCATTTGCACTGTGGTGAAACTGGCCATGAATAAAAAAAATTTATCTGAAGTCCTACAAATAAAAAAAAAATTTAGAAATATAATGACTTGACCACTGCAATTACTTTATTCCTGCCTTTGATGTTCAGTAAATTTTTCAACGCTTCTTATTAATAACTCCAAGTAGGGGCTCTACAGGAGTTCTTCAGTCAAATATAGTTTCCACTTTGAATTTTAATTTTTTCAAGAGCAAGTGGAATAGGCATGCATTTCATTATGTAAAACAGGTACCCATCACATATATGTGTCTGTTGTATATGTTGTAAACAACATTAGTGATGAATGAGTAAGGGCAAATTGGGATTGGAGAACCATGTAAGTTAACCAGCTTCATTGCCAAAACCCAAGGTTTTAGCCACCAAGTTTGGCAGGCGCTCACAGCCCACGCCCACACATCACTTCCTCCACTACCACCACACAATCTTGAGACCATGCCGGTGTCACATAACCTGTAACCACTCTTCAGCCTGCAGGCCATATTAAAACAGGTCACAGCCAGCTAATAAAGCCAGCAGTTTGTTTGCATCTCTTGCATATAGTTCCCTTGCAAACTCTGTTGTCACCTTTCTATTTATGATCTGGAGCATATCTATATGTGCTAACTTCGTTTTGCTTTCTTCCCAGATCATAAGTTGCATATGTTCTCAACAACTGACATCTTTAACAAACTCAGCCCAGGCAGCTGCACATACAATAAGGTTTTCGTTAAGGTCTCTCCGACATCCTATGAAAGGAGAACCAAAAAATTATTCTTGACACAGAGTAAATGCTATGGAGCCTACCAGTATCTCCCAGAGCCCAGTGCATGCTTGAATCCCAGCTGTACTTTTTCAGCCTTCAAAATGGGTGGCCCGTGTAACCTCAGCAACAAAATTACACGCGATTTTCATCAATATATACCTTATCAGAATTTCTGAAATTAAATACATATTACTAATTTTTTTTCCCCTAAAAATTCAGTATTGCTTTTTAAATCTCGTTCTTCCTCTAACTTAAATATTTTTATACAGAAATTAGCTCTGTAATACTGATGTATACATTAATGAAAACAGTTAGAATAACAGTCAGCCTTAAACTAAGTTGATCTGAAATGTTGGATAGTTGTCGCAGTATCATTTTGGTGCTCCATAATCCTCACAGATTAATGCGCTCTTGTAATTTGTACATAGTATATTTTTGTTAAAAGTTTTCGTTAAGCTGTTTCTCACACCCATTGATTTAAAAGATTCAGTAATTCTTACTCTAGAAAAAGTAACAAGTCAAAGTGAAAGCTATGAATATTTGACTGAAGTACATATGCAGAACTACTAAATGTGATTAGCCTCAGGTTATGAATAACAAGCGCAGGGAAACTTACACCACACTGAAGGCAGGAGCAAAGCATTGTGCTTTTGTATCTTTTGTTTAATTTGTAAGACTTTAGATACATAGTTTTTGTGCATGGGTAGTTTCGTCACAGTTCAACTGAAGACATACTGTTAGGTGAACGAAGAGCAACTGAAGACATACTGTTAGGTGAACGAAGAGAACTTGTTGAAGGAAACAATGAAAAAGTTTTAAGAATGGAAGGACACCATGAGTTGACGTAATTACAAGCGAGACGCTACAGCATGGTGGTGACACTTGACTGAGTGACTGTTCAG
>JANJGK010007911.1:10000-28985 GCA_039081455.1 Macrobrachium rosenbergii
GTACAGATATACGATGGAAGCTCCAATAAGGGTTAATTGACCTTTCAGAGGTGTTATTATTCTTGTATGTGAATATTCCATTTGAACCCATTGCGGTTATTTTCACTACCTCAGTAAAACAACCGAGTTAAAGAGTTTATCCTTGATTGTAACAGAAAGCCCAAACTTTCAACATGGTTTGCAATAAGCTTGCATACCTTCATTAAACTCTCAATTTATCATGAATAATTTTAGATAAATTTGGCGGTTGAAGGCTACCTGACAAGCAATGTTCCCGGCAATTACAGGTTTCAGCATGTTATGGTCAGCCCCTGAACTTCACGTTTCTATGGTATGTTAGTCAAAATATAACTTTGGATTCGTTGAGATATGTATACTTACATATATATCGTCAAGATATATATATCCCCCTTACAGACAAAATTCAAGAGAATGTTCACTTCTTTTTATGTTTTAATAATTGAGTCATTGACACTCTTGCATAAAAGCTTCCACATTACCGACTCTGATATTAAGTCCCTTGCATTCCAGTTCCACCTGCTCGCCATCTATCCATAACTGTTAAGTACTCCTCCGCTCCCTCGGGCGAACACCTCCAAATTATACTCTCGTTCTACAAGCTTATTAGCATCCATTCTCTCCACAAGACTTGAACCATCTAAAAACACTGATGCATTTTGCACCTATGCTCAACCTTTTCTTGCCCCTACTTCTCTTCACAACTCGCGTTATTTCAAATCTTCTGACAATACAGTACAAAATCAATGAACCTTAAAAGCTTCAACCATCTTCTTTTAAATTCAACTTCCACTCCTCCATATAGCAGAGCTAGCTCAAGAATCCCTTCTGACGTCCATTGCCACTCCCTGGTACCTTCACTGTCTTAATTCGCCTGTGACTTACATCTTCTCTCATTCTGCCATCATTGGTAATACTCCCAAAAGCCAGTTAACTGCTTCCATTCTTCAACCATGCATATTAAGATTCATTGTTCTACCTTCTTTGCTTCCATTTACCTTTTAATCCTTCATTTTCAACCTTTTATGCTCAAATTTCTCATCTTGGGAAAACTTTCGAGTTCTTTCACAAGCTTCTGTATTTCATTTCTGCATAATTCTTTGTCTCATCTTTCATCTTCATCTTTATGCACAGAATCAATAGCAATTATCAGCCATTAATTCAAAACCTTTCTCTCGTCCAGCCAGGCCTTTCACACCCTGGCTACTAACTCAGTCACACTTTCATAACCTTACCATAGTGTCTCATTTATATTTCTTGGTGTATTTGCATTTTCAGTTTTAATTACCATTCTCAAATTTACATTAACTTTTTCCACTCTTGTATCATTCAGTTCTCTCCCCTTTTTTCCCTACATTCAGCAGACCACCAAAGTACTCGCTCCATTGAATGAGACTGCACCCGTTCCTGAAAGCATCTCTCGATTTGCATCTTTCATTATGATAGTTATATTCTTCTCGCATGAAATTCAAGGCATGAAGACTTATTCTTCGTGAAAATTTTGCTCACAATGCTCCATATATACATACATACATACATATATATATATATATATATATATATATATATATATATATATATATATATATATATATATATATATATATGCGTGTGTATGTATGTATGTGTATATATATATGCGTGTGTGTGTGCGTGTGAAACACTAGAGATTAATAAGTCTGTTGACGTATGATGGAGACACGACATGACCACTAAAACAGCATGAAAAGCAAAAAATGAAAAGACCGGTAGGCTTCGCCACCTGCATCCCTGGCGATGTCTAATAAAAGTAAAGCACCGCATTAAAAATACCAATTCTCAGGTTAACACGCCTTATATTTACGCAGAAAGTTAACGAACTGCTCATGACTTATACATTTATATAAGAAACTCTCGTAGTTAGTTAAATCACAAGTCAACTTTCAGAGCCTGTGCTTTCAAAATCTTGAGAAATAAACGGTAAAAACTGAGACTCCGAGTTCTTAGAACCTGCACTTCCCGCCAAAAAAAAAAGAAAAACGAAAAATGCAAATCCAAATAACAAAAACGGAATACCAGATGTATACACTCAGGTGCAAGGGAACTTCAATACATTCTACATTTTCTACATCTTGTAAAATAGTGGACGTGTCAATATGCTAGGAAGTTTTTAACTGTTAAGTGAAAGAGTATTCAGCTCAAGCGTAAAAGTTAGCACTTGCCCATGTGAAGTGTGGAGTTTTTTAAAACATCCATCTTTCATGGAATCGCTTCTATTACGAAACTTTAGGACAGAATGTTTCCAGGGATTCGATAACTTTATGTTGCATCCGAATTCAGGCAGAAGTACAAGGTAAGCCTCATTCGCGGAATTTGAACTTATTCCAAAAAGGGAAAAAAGTGGCAGAAAAAGTACCTGATCATTTTGGCAAATAGTTTTAAAATAGATTTTTTAATACAAAGGCTAGCTTTGTCGATGACCCCGTTATTGTGACGTCAATATGACAAATGCCCAGGCGTATCTCGTTTAGGACAAAGAAAGAAGAGATTAGAGGAAACATTATCACCTGATGGAAAGGATGCCACATGCTCAATAAAAACAATATTTTTTAGGGCAGGTTAAACGAAGACAGGAAATTAATCCCAAACCTTGGTAGCAGAGACAAAAAAAGACTGTAAACCAGGAAGCTCTATGATATCTGATTAAGTCAGAATTTTTGTGGGGATTTTTCGGACGGATGTCATCCGGCTGTCTTAGAGAGAGACAGAGAAGGTCTGTATTCCTGCACCCAATGAAACAGTGGCTAAAACTGCATTAATATATAATCAAAACTGAAGGCACCTTGGAGCAAAGCGAAAGAGAATTTGGAGCAAGAGGTGAAGTGAGGGCCAGGAATGATACTAATGTAAGACAATATCTCCAAAAACCGTCAGGGCAAGGGCACCATAAAATTGTAAAAACTAGAATGAGGAAAGGGCCTCGCAACAGCTACATAAAGAGTGAAATATGTGAGAGGCAGAATTATGGCTACTCTGAGAAAGCTTGGAGTAACCAGAAAAATCTGGAGATTTTGGCAGAAATTGGGTTCAGTTAACTTACACCTAACAATCTGACAAGTTGGACGTTTTTACAGTCATAACTATGCCTGTACAAGAAATTTTTCTTTAAAGAGAGTTTTCACCTCTTTTTTTTTTTGTGGGAAGGGGGTTGGAGTAAAAGTTTAAGAATTATATCAATGGATCCTGTACCTTTTAGTATATAGCGCCAAAAACTCTATTTGTGAGGGACTTCTAATTTCTGCCGACCACGATTAATTTACTCGTCAGTTGAAAGGTAAAGACAACGTTCTCGGTATGGATTTATAACTCTTCAAGAACTGCACTGAATGATACAATTCTAATAAATTGTGGAGTGGTTAACAATGTCTTGGGGAAATAAAATCGATAAAGGGCCGTCAAAAAAAAGAAAAGAAGTTTCCACGCACAGAAATTACTTTTTCACGAATTTTTCAGACCCGTTGGCAAACATTTTAAAATATTGGCAACGTTACCGCACATGCAAAACACAAAAGGACAGGTGTGTACAACAAAGATGTTGAAAAACACTCTTTTGGCATTTGACGATCAAATATTTCACCCAACCCCTTTTAAACCCTCGCGGACCTCCATTGAGATTTTCATACGAGGAGCCATATTCGAAACAGAATTCAATTCCCCGCGCAGTCAACATGCTCCTCATAAGTGTTTTGTCTATATATGACATAGGCTAGGATATATGGGGAAATATGGAATCCCCTCTTCATTCTTCGAAACTTTGAGTGAATTTCTATATGTACTTTTATTTAATAAAGCAACAAGGATGAATCGTGTTCTCTTTCACTTTCTTTCCTCTTGCCTTGTGTATTAGACTTAATTCTTTTGAAAACCGAAATTTATTTTTCCATCAGCCATGACGTTTGAAACGTGCACAATTATGGAAATTATAAAACGTCAGTTCATATTGCCTTCCCGTTCTCTACTGCCGTCATTCAACTTGTTTAAAATCGAGGAAATCAAACCTCGTGAAATACATAGGCAAAACTTTATTATTTTAGTTGGCGAATATTCTAAAAACATCTGGTTGTGTTTCCATATCCAAATTTCTCCCCTCTCCTATTGCTGAAGCCATAAATGGGATTTATCAGTTCCTACTAGAAATATTACGCTCATATTTTTTGCGCTCCAGTTTGTCTTTATACATATTAAAAAACACTAATCCAAAATACAGTTGCATGATAAACGATTCAGCATCCTTATCGTTAAATTTCTTTTTTCCTTTATTTTTAGGGAAGGGGGGAGGAGGGTGCGGGCTAGCGATAGGGCGTGGGGGTGATCATGCAATCTCGCTCCTGCAAACATGATCCTGGCCACTGCCCTCTAGCGGCATGTCGTCTAATCCTGTTTTCTTGACTCCCCTAATTTTTCCCGCTGTTAAGAAGAGGTCTTTCTTTTTCTTCGGTGTTAAGGGCCCTTTCTCCATCTTATCCCTCTTATTTTCTTCCTTTGGACTTCTGCTTGATGTTGTCTGTTCGTTTGAAAATAGAGTCCTCTTTTATATTCTGAGAAATTACAAAGTTATAAAATTATTTTTCTCATTGTGGATGATGGGTTCATTCATGCCGGAATGAATGCGGAGATATTTCCTATATTTATACAAGATTATGGATGATACTGGTTACTCCATGAGAACTGTTCATATCGACTTTGCCAGGAGATACAGATAGGGCCAATAAAAAGGAAATCTTGAATTACAAATTACCGGCAAATTTGATACAGACAAGCATTCGAACGACTACTCACTCTTTGATAAAATCACTATGTGAAAGAGAGCCTTCTGATTAATTGCTACCAATCACGGAGCAGTCTTTTTCTTCTTTTTTTTTTTTTGCATTCTGTAGACAAAAGCCTCGTTCATGTCAGTGTTCTAACATAAAAATTTCCAGACAGTTATCGAAAATGTCTTAAATATTGTGCATCACTGCCATGTCCTCGTCGAGTTGTGAGTAAAGATTCAGAGACACCTGGCTTGTTATTGTGTTTTTAGCGTCAGACGCCCATCTGTAAGCGTATATATAACCACACACAAGAAGTGAACTATATTTCAGCATCCGTCTGAAATATGTGCTGACATGACAATTCTGAAAATTAGTTCTAATCTGAAAAATCAGAGAGAAGGAAAATGTTATTGAGACATAAAATGCATTTCAAAATTGTCCACATTTTACTCATTTTGCAGGGTAAAGATAAAATGAGGCAATTTAACGATTTTTCCAAATTAACTCCAGTTTTAGATATCTTAACTGAATGACTAATTAAACATTCTTTTTGTTTTTATTCCAAGTGAAATGTACTTGAACTGGCGTTAATGGATATTACTGAGTTTCTTGGAGTTCTTTTGATTATGTTAGAATGACAGCTCTCATCGTAAATATTAGATTTATTAAAACTGGCCAAATCATAGTTTGATTTTACCCTTAATAACTCTTTCTGGTCCACCTACAAAAAAAAAAAAAAAAACTTAATTTCTTTTTAGAAGGTTCTTGAGCATTTGCTTCATTATTCTTGGCTTTGATGAGATTGTACATCGAGTATCATGCTTGACATCGTCATATAAAACGCATATGATTTTGTCATAAAAAATATTTTACACTGTTTTGTACTCGGCAAACTGTATAAACTGTTAAACCTCTTAGTTTTGTTTAAACGCAGAAATAACATGAAGATTTACTCTTAAAACATTGCACAGTTTTAATATTAATGCGCGTTGATATTTTACGAGAACATTATAATTTTCATGTTCCACATGCGGAATTTATTTGCCCCTAAATAAGATGGGACAAATTTGAACCTAAACGCATTACGACATTAGTCTCGGTAGCTCTGGAGGGACTTCAACTACTTTAGTAACCGTTATAGCACCTATAATCCTGCATAATTACCAACAAGATAGTACCGACGGATCAACTTATGTTGTTATAGTTATTCATCTGTTAAAACAATATCTTAACATACGCACTATTTTAAGAATCCTGACAGAAACACCGGAACAGAAAAAAAAAAAAAACATTTACAAACCTGCTGCCCATACCTTCAGAGGCGTATTGTAATTAATGTGGTTCGGATTCCACAATAAGCTGTAGGTCCCGTTGCTAAGTAACCAATTGGTTCTTAGCCACGTAAAATAAGTCTAATCCTTCGGGCCAGCCCTAGGAGAGCTGTTAATCAGCTCAGTGGTCTGGTAAAACTAAGGTATACTTTTTTTGTAATTAACTGGAATGAAAAACACAACGCCTGGTTCAACCAAAACAGAACGGCCATTATTCAAAACGTAGACAGAAAGCCTCTTGCTACCAAATAATAAATACTTCGTGCTCAAGTATTTACATCATCAACACTAAATACGTTAGGAAACGAAGGGCCCGGCTCGTAAATTGCCTAAGTGATCTGATTAGCAATGGCGTGTAAATACATACGGGTTCTTTTTCTTTTAGCTGATAGGTAAGATGGGTGAAAGAAGGATGAGAGCAGTTAGCTAGCTAACCATGGTAGGGAATAGTTTAGAAAGTTAAGTATTAGTAAGAGTAATGTAAAGTGTGGTTTGGCCACAATTTTATTTAGATAAATGTACAATTTTTCTTATTATGGCCTTAATATTAACATATTACAAAAATGATTTTGCATTATATTGGCATAGTGAATTGTACAGATATATACTTTCAATTTTATTTCTCAATAGTATAATTCTATTCAGATGAAGTTTCAATTTTTCTTATTTTAACAGTATACTTCCGAATAATACACCTTTTTTTTTTTTTGCTGGTTTTTCCTACAAGATACGATCTTTCATTGTCAGATGCCCAGAGGGCTTAGGTTTCCGTCCTTTGTAACAGACAATGGAAAGCTGAAGTTTGTATCAGTCATGTGAAAAAGAAATGGAAAGTAAGATATAACCTCAGTTCCATGATTCCTGGAGCTGAAAGAAGTTTGTTCACAATTTTTTCTAGGTACTTCAAAACGAGCAAAGATTTTTGTTACAAAACTAAAGTTTCTTCATAAGGATTGGTTTACCCACGCACCCTTTCTTGACAAATTATTTTTTTTCTGAGTGGGCGAGAGAGTAAACAGAAGGAAGAACAGGAGATAGGAAATAAATAAGCAGTTTCCAGGAAAATATAATTGTAATCTGTTTTCTTTACAAATGACAAGGCTTATAAAGGGGGAACCTATAAAAGTTATGTGGGTATATAAATGATTTCTCCTAATCTTCTGCGTTATACGCCTTTTATGGCAGCCTTTCTTCCGTCAGTGCGTCGCCACAGAGGAAAAATAAAGCTGCAAAATGGTGAGTAGAGGAAGGCTTTGCGGTAATCAAAGACGAATGAAGATAAAAGTCACTTTGTAAAGAAGAACTTTGTGTCTATGAATTACTAGGAATAAACCTACGAATGTTTCCACCCCTCAAAACACGGGGGGGAGAGAGAGAGAGAGAGAGAGAGAGAGAGAGAGAGAGAGAGAGAGAGAGAGAAATCTGTTAATGGGTTAATGGAACATAACCTTTCTTTGGACGGCAGGTCATATATTGTTTACGGAGTGACAATTTCTTTTCATTTATCGCGATTACTAAGGTAAATGACCGAGCGAGCACGCTTGAAGAATTGCTTTAAAGGGGAAGAATTGCTCTGAACGATCCAAATAAATTACTCCTACTACTGACCCTCGAAAAGCAAAGGTTGACATTACATTTAGAATTCATACATAATAAAAATGGCGTAGTTACACAGCTGCTTACAGGCTTCAGGTTCGTTCTCTCTCTTCCTTTCTCTCCTACGTTATGCTATTCTTTTTCTATTTGCCATGTATCACAACAGAATTTCCTCCCCCTTTCGTAACATACTAGATGAAGGAATAAAAACATGAGCAAAGCCCACTTTCGATTCGCCTAATCCCTTAGGCCCTCGGGCGGTGGTGGGTAAGTTCGTAAGTGAAGGTGAGCAGCCGGAGAGGCAAGAAGAGAAAGGGGGTATTTCATTCAGTAAAGTGTACAGTGTGCTTGTGAATGCGTACTGTAGGTTCAAATATCAAAGAGATAAAAAAAAAATCATATATTTTATAAGACTTTTATAGTATAAGACGGTACTGTAATAAGAGGCTAAAAATGCGAAGCCCGTGAAATTTCTTTTTCCCTGTGCCAATAACAAAATTTTTCTACACGCCTTTTTGGCTGTATCACTAGCTAAACCTTTCACCGTAGAAACCGTGGTGTGGAGCCAGACCACAGACAGATATGCGAGAGAATTTAGAAAGTTTTACACTTGTCATCAAGTGCAGAGGCTGATTTTGGGAGTTGAGGAATTTGATTGTAAAGCCAGCAGTGACAGGAGAAGAGTTAGGTAGTATGCACCCATTTGGGTAACAAAGAGCAGGATACTGTAAAGGTTGACACGTATGTCAGTGACAGCCACAGTTCTGTGAATGTCAACGCAATTTCATGGACAGCAGTCAGTCATCAACAAAACATTGAATGGTTTGTCAAATGACCAAATAATCACTTTTTTATGAAAATAACAAAGGACTAAAATAAATTATAATTGCATATGTAGAACCTATCTCCCACATACTTACTGAAAAAAAATATAGTTACAGAGAGACACAAGCAGTTTCTGTATTATGATATCAAATATTTTTAAGCGAGTGTGTACGTGTATTGGCACCAGTCATGATGTCCCTTCCATAATTAAGCATCATTCCAGTCTACAGCTCCATTTCTAATAGTTTACCTATTAAATGTCAAAATAATCATCCTTGTGTAATTCTTCATATAATAATGTTTTAGCTTTGCATAAAAGAAAAAATAAGTATTGTCTCGATGTCATGAAAACTTTAAGTGACTTAAAAAGACCACATAATTCACATTATTGGATGTTCATGTATATAACTGAGTTTAAATGTGATGCCCAAGTTCTAATCTTTATTTTAGCCATTTAAAGATGCAAATTAGTCTTACATGCCCATATTTGTAATATTTCTCTTGTAAATTGCCCTCCTTGGTTCCCTTCTCAACAGGACTGAATCAAAGACAAAATTAATGATCTAATTAATGACTTTGCATGTGGTTTTTGTCATTTTTTTACTGGTACTACTTTGACTATGTCACCATGCAGTAGAAGAAGGTACCACTTCCCTAATAAGTCCAGTAACCCCAATTGTGCCTCCCTAATACTGATTTTTTCTGTTGTCTACACATTTTCACCTTTGAAAGGTAACACTCTAGCTAGCTACCTATACTGTTCATAAACACTTTCTCTTTTTCCTCCCTCTTCTTCATTAAATGGTAACGTTTGTTAAACAAAACATTTTGGTAGTGTAATGTGTCAAGTTTTACACGAAAAGGGCAAAACTATAAAGTAGGTTCTGTTATGGGTGAACTGAATATTGAAATACGTAGATTAACTGTTGAAATCAGTAGAGTACCACGGCATTTTCTTTTTTCTTCAAACACTGATGAAATATTTTGCCCGAAGGATCATTATACAGTAAACCTAGAGATATACTTCAAATTGTAAAACATATGAGGCAAATGCCACAACCATGAATGTTTCCCTTTCAAACAATATGTTCCCACTACACCCTATTTGAGGTTATGCATTCGGGATACAACGAATTTTAAAGACAAACGGAGATCTGTATAACCTGGAAACTGAAGTTGAGTCATTCTCAGTTATCTTCGCTAAATGTTTTCATTTGGGGGGGGGGGGTATAAGTTACAGCTGTGAAGAATTGACTATAAAAACAAGACAAGACCCATTTCCACAACACTTGTGTGTGCTGTACTATAAGGAATAGGAGACACTAGATTTGGTTTTCCTGATCGACACTATTTTGTCACTTTTCTTAGCAAATCCATGCAACATGTTAGAAAGGTTTCCAGTCAGTGTTTCACATGCACAAAAGAACTACCAACAGTAACCCTCCGTTACTCAAGAGATTTTCTGCTTTCAAAGTTAGTAAAAGCTTCTTTCTTGAACTCAAAATAATAGAAGCAAACCTTTTTCTATTGAAGACCGACGTTAGCCTTGATAATTAGACCAAGCAGTTTTAACTGGAGTCCCATATTGAATCCATTCTTGTAGGCTTTTGTTTAAGATCAGGTAGATGGTCAACATGTTCAATATTGTTGAATAAAGTGTAGTTGAAGAATTATAGATTCCGTATCAGCCAGTATACAGTACTGTCACAGTGCCTAAACAGGGAGGTGTTGTTTAATTCAAGAGAAAAGGATTTGGTAATTACCAAATCAAAATCTAGTTACCATATTAACTTAGCATAAAGAAAGCTGTTTGCAGTAACATTCATAAACAATCTTTGCACACTGACATCCACTTGAAGAATCAATTGGATGGACAATTTATATGTGCAATAGAAAGTCCAAGTCTTGAATTGGTTGCTTCCAATTGCTAATGGTAACTATAGCTACAAGCAGGGGATAGCATATTGTTAGGCATCTTTGGCAAAACTAAGGCACGAATAATAGCGGGCGATATGTTGAGTGGATTAAGTGTTAAACAGCTTAGAAAATTAATTGCAATGAAGGCCTGTCTGTCTTAGTGAGGTTTTGAATTCTAGAAATGAATGTTATGGCAGAAAAATGCCACTTTTGGGGACTAACAATTCCATAGCCCTTATTTACTTCGTGCACAGTCTGACAGCAGTAGGAATTCATGCAAAGTTTCTACGAACTGCCATACGGCAGCAGTGTTCAGGTAGTAATGCTTCCCTTCCCTGATGTAGCAGTCAGTAATAAGATGACCCATCTACATGAGATCCGGATAAGAAGAGATGAGCACATGGAAGTCAGTTGAAATAACTCGGCAATTTTTTATAGATAGGAAATGTGGGTGGTAAAAGTGAAAGATAGAATTATGGCAAGATATGGGGAGATAATTGCTTAAGTAATCTATATGGGATATTAAAAGATTTAATTGTTAAGACCCGTAGCTACAAAATGATGATATAGTATGTGAACAAATACATCAAGAGGGTTTGAGGGTGATAATCTGTGAAAAATGTGCTTACTTAAGATGTTTGGGGGCGAAAGGAAAGTAAGCCTGCAATTGCTGACTTGATGGGGTGGGAGATTGATTGATCATGTCTATTAAAACTGGCGTCACAATATCTGATAGAGAGACGAGTCATTGTGTTTATAATTCGAGAGATTCAACATGCTGGTGCTAAGAGGCTTAATTTAGGGTATATGAAGAGGTTAATATTGCGACAGAGTTGAATTATAAAGTTTTGAAGTGTTTTGATTCCCTATAGAGCCAATCATTATTATGAGAACAGAGTATCTAAAATAATCAGATATATATATATATATATATATATATATATATATATATATATATATATATATATATATATATACATATATATATATATATATATATATATATATATATATATATATATATATATATATCTTTTACTGTATTCCAACGGTACACTATGAAGATAAAAAGGCCCACAAAACACTATATACACCTTGCAACCACATATTTCGGATGCTTCTTCTCTTCTCTCTCTCTCTCTATATATAGGCTATATATGCTATTTGGGTTTATTTTATCGCTTATTCCATTCCTATTTAAGTCAATGGCATTGTTCGCAGAAACTATCTTTTATCTAGAGTTTAAATCATTCTATAATTCTTCTTTTTCTCTTTAGGCAAGCTTCTCGGGAATAAGGAAAATTTATTCAGGGTTCTTTCCATTTACTGATTATAGTCGATGGACCGTTTCCTAGCTCATCGGCGACGTCTTCCGGACTAACTTACAAACTGACATGCACAGTTTATATTACTACATGAGGACTTAGCTGCTACGCGTAAAATTTAAACTTGATGTCACTTAGGTGTTGAATTTCGATTGGTCGGCGGGTCCCATTGGCTCGGTTATGGTCTGTGCGGCCGCAAGGGCATTCCTAGTGCTCTACAGGACACGCCCTGTGCCACGACGCGCGTGCAGTACAGGGCATAGGCAAGGGCGTGATTCCCGTCTCTAGACGCGTTTTGGGGTCTTCTTTCGCCTGTGTCTGTCCCTCCGGATTCTCACAAATGTCCTGCGGTTTCCTTGAAAAAGGGAAGATGAAGTCCCTGTTCCTTTGTATGTTCAATGCAGGCCGTTGTTGATATATACTCACAGGTTCTGCCATTTGCAATCTATGAAGCCGAGCTTCTCTCTCTCTCTCTGTATATGTGTATATATATATATATATATATATATATATATATATATATATATATATATATATATATAACAGCACGGAATATGGTTGGATATATACAGTATATATATATATATATATATATATATATATATATATATATATATATATATATATATATATATATATATATATATATATCCCAACCATATTCCATGCTATTATATATATATATATATATATATATAAAGAGAGAGAGAGAGAGAGAGAGAGAGAGAGAAGCCCGGCTTCATATGTTGCAAATGGCAGAACCTGTGAGTATATATTAACAACGGCCTGCACTGATCATACAAAGGAACAGGGACTTCATCCTCCTTTTCAAGGAAACCGCAGTTTCCTTGAAAAAGCTGCCTTAATAGAAAAATGTTAGTCTGCCGGTAAGTGATCGGAGGGGTTGGTGGGGGCAGCAAAAATTACGAAATACACCAGAGATGCATCTGATCTCAAGAAAGGGATGTTTCATAGTATTATTATGCTTATATATAAAAGGTAATTTGTGATGAAGAAAGCGATAAGATTTCGAGAATGGCTCTGGATGAGTCCATCGTTAGCTCGCGTAGGTGGGGCACTTCTTGATGTTCATCTAGTTGTGAAAGGTGTTATCCAAATATAGCCCAACTATCAAAACTAAGGGTTCCACGGGCTAAAGGATTTCCTTGTCGGTGTGTAACAGGCTGTAGTTGCTGTTGGATATGACGAATCACAACGTGAAAATAACACACACACACACACACACACACACACACACACACACACACACACACACACACACATATATATATATATATATATATATATATATATATATATATATAGGTATATACAATCATGAAGCTACAAATGTTGCTTAACATGAAATCCACGCTGCCTCGGGAATATCCCCGATGGGGAATTATCACCAAAGGGGAATTTATAAGTGATAAATGGACGGGCACTGCCGAGTCTCGATCCCGCGACACAGATACGCATCCAGCAACTCCAGTCGACGTTACCACTGAGCTATCAAGAGAGGTACAAGCCATTGCACAGTGAATTCTTATTTTCGTGATTTAAATCGTATTTAAAAAGAAGGTAGTAAATGCAGTTTCATTAGATCGATATACAGCGACTTTAGACCCTGTTTTAAGCGTAGTATCATGGCAGGTCAGGTCATAAGATTTAAAAGCAATTATGACTCGGGAAAACACGAAGGTATCAGACACAGGTGAGAATATAACAAGACGTGTGGTTGTTTAAGCTTCTGGAATATAAAGATTTTAAACTTCCGGAGTGAATTTTTAGTAAAAAAGGAACTGAATCGGTTTCAGTTAATTCATGGAACCTTGAGTCGAAAGGTCGCCGCCCCCCCAAAAAAGAAATTAATTAGATGTTTTGGCAGAACAGTAATGCTGGGAAAATATAGTTATACACTTCAGATTAGAAAAAAAAAATGTGGAGCATACGTTGGTTAACACTAATGGTGTTTTCGAAAGCGCTGCAGATCGTCGGTAATGGGTAATTAATCACAAGTTCTTTGATAAAGTGATACGTTAGATTAATGAGAGTTTGTATCAAAATAACAATGGCATTTTATAAGAGCAAAAATCTGCGTACTAAGGTGCAAAAATGAGCACTGAAATCGCCGAGTTTAATAGAAACCGCAATATAATATCACGCCTAACAGAAGCAAAAACGTTGTACTTTTCCAAAGGAAAAGCAGGCCTTCTGCTCTGCACTCCCAACAGCAGCTCTTCAACTAGGAACATCAAAAAGTCCTAGAGTCAGGGTAGTGGAATACCATGCAATTGAAGGCCCCTGTAAAATACAGGGCACTAGTGCCGGTTAATCTGACTTTTAACCGGCACTAGTGCATTGTGCTTTATAGGGACTTCCAATTTCATGGTATTCCGCCACTCTCATAGGACTTTTTTGGTTTTCCTAGTTGAAGATCTGTTGTTGGCAATGAAGATGACGTCAAGCGGTGAAATATTTAATTTCGGAAATGGAGCGTTGGCAATATTGAGGAAAGTGACAGGGAAAACTAATATGAGAAAATACAATGTCGACTTGTTGTAACAGTTGATTTATGGCTGTAAGGCGCTCAGCTTCCAAGAAAACCATTTATACATCTCAGTCGTAGCTTTAATGGCGATAAATCTTTTGCCACGAATTCACACCGAAGGGAACGCTATATTGCAAGCTTGTCTTTTACATCGACATACATATTAATTCTTCCAAGGATTACTGCTATTATGATTAACTTATTCCCAGGGCAAGAAGACGATTAGAAATATTTATAAAATTTACAAGTAGTTGGTACTGGTACAAGTTACTTTAGATTCCATTTCATTGTTACTGATGAGGAAGTAAAAAATTACCAGTAAAAACATGCGTCCCATCAACTATGGTTATCAACACAAGAAAAGAGCTGCTGTACATAAACTTCAAACGATTATTTTTCAAACTAAAGAAAAAATTGTGTTAAGTCGGGTTTGGTAGAATATTACCTCAATAAGATCAGTAAGATTTTGAGAAGCTTTAACCAATACACACTTTTTGCAAAAAAAAAAGAAAAAAAAAAACTTGAAAAGAAATTAGCAAAAGCTAAAATGGCAATATTAGATCAAAGAGAGAAAATTGATTCTGAATCCAATCGGGCGTACCGTTCACAGGAGGAATGGAAGACTAAGTCGAGAAGAATAAATGCATGCATAATTTATGGGCAAACCTAATGTAGCTGACGTTAGTGCGGACGGTCGAGAGGCGAGGGTCTTGAAAAGCGTGTGAGGTATAAAGAATGGAACCTTCTGAAATGAATTTTTGGCGGAGTAGAAGGGGTGCGAAATTTCTATGAGCGACGCGGGGTTGGTAAAAGGAATGGATTACGGGAACGTATGGATTGCTGCTTCACGTATGGTCAGGGAACTGGAGTCGAAAGGTCGTCACTGAGGAGTAAAGCATCAGTAGTTTAGGTCAGTGGTTCTTAAAATTTTTATCACCACGCCCCCTCTAAGAGTTGGTCCTTCCCTCCACGCCCCTCCTTGCATCTATGAGTAAAATTCCCTCCCAGAATTAAAGGAAAATGAAAAAAAAAGAGAACGGGTGTTATCATTCTTTTGGGAAGGAATTAGTGAGATACTTGCTACGAGAATAACGAATATAAATACAGAATTCTTAATTTATCCCTAGGGCTCACGGCCCCCTTGGAAATTGCTGACGCCCCCTTAGGGGGGCGCGCCCCCAGGTTGAGAACCACTGGTTTAGGTGAAGAGTACTTTGGGAAGAATATGAGATGAAAACAATCGGACAGTATAAAAAATGCCCTTGCTATCCTAAAAGAAGAATTCCGAAAACAGAAAATACTCAGAACTTGAACTATAATGATTTTAACATTATTCACTGTGATTGCAAGGCATCATGCGTTCAACATTTTCATACTAAGGAAGCTCTTTCTTTTGAACAGCACTTATCTATACCTGAGTGATTTATAAAGATGATTTTTAAAAAATTTTTCAGGAGCAATAAAAAAATACTCGGAAATTTTGAGAGAAAGATTCAGGAAAATACACAAGACAATGGAATGTAATACTGTTAATATGATATCAGGTATGGGGATGCTAGGAAATCTTACACTGCAGGACACTATATCTTTACATAGTTTATTTAGGATAGCAACAAGAAGTAACTGGTTTTATTTCTAAAAAAAAAAAAAAAAAAAAAAAAAAAAAAAAAAAAAAAAAAATAGTCTCAGGAATTCATCAGACAAATTAAACTGGAAAACACAGAATCTATTAAGGGGAACAGAGCCCAAAGCACAATATGTCCAAAAAACACTAATACATCCCACTAATGGCCTCTAGGGCAATAAAAGCTTCACCAGGGAAACAAGAGGATCTGAGACATTATGTCGCTAATTTGTCTGGACAGTGCTTGTATAGGTAACCAGCAATGAATTCTAAACGCATTTGGCATACAAACTTCCACTATCATCACTGCAACTCCCTTCAAATTTTAGGAGCCTGGTGGGACCGGCAGTAGTTCAAAGTTAGGCTCGAAAAGCCAACAGAGAGAGAAGGTCCATTGGCCTAGACTTGTAACTTAACATCTGCTGAAATAATATCATTCAAGATATTTATAAATTCAGAACGAGACTAATACTTGTGTACAAGATCGTTTTCATTTCAAAGGATTTCCTGGCGTAAGAATTAACAAAAGCTGACTTCACAGCGACTATGACACTCGATAAAAAGGGATACAAATGTTGCAACTAAAAAGAATTATCTCTGTATCAAGTTTTGCTTAAAATAATCATCTTTGACAATGCTAAAAAATATATATAACAATTAATCAATTTTAGTAAATAAATGAAAACATACTTTACAAGAAATTATCGAGTATTCATTTGCCTTTGCACGACAAACCATTTATTTGCCTTCGTAAGAACAAAGAAGCAGTTTGAGACCATGGATTGAAAACTGACTCTGACTTCAATCAGACAAAGGTCACAAGTCAAGAAGAATGAAAGCATTTCTAATTTATGGCGAAAAACTCACCTTAACTGACGCAAGTGCGATCGGGCAAAAGGTGAGAGTCCTAAAAAGCCTTTGAAATATAGCGCCCAAACTTCTTAACTGAATTTTTACTCGACTGGATGTGAATACGGACGCCAGAAAGGGTCTGAAATTTGCATAGTGGACTCTGGCTTGGTAAAAGGAATGGTTTTACGAGAACGTCTGAATTACTGAAGGCTATTGCTCGGTCACCGTAGAAAGGAATGGATGTGAAATTCATCAGACTGTCCACGAATCAAGGCTTGATGTTATGGAGCACTGCACGAATGAAGGGTTCATAAAATAGCATTACGTAAAACGTAGGAAAAATACTATGAAATCTAAATTAGTTATAATAAATGAAGGAGCACGCGTACATAAAGTAGAGCGGAAGACACTGAGCAAAGGACCATTAAAAGTACTGATAATAAATATGAATTAAAGAGAAGTTTATTAATGGTAACAGCCGATTTGCCGGAAAGTGCAGCGCTGTCAAGAAACTATTAATACGCAACCCTCTATAGCCCTAATGGCAATAAAGCCTTCACAAGGATTATAAACTATCGGACTCGCTGTATTGCAAGTTTATCAATGTCGAAATCAGTTTCCCGAAGGGTATTGAGCATTTCACATTGGAGGTTGCTATCCGGAACTGGATCATAAGTTCCAAGTGTCATTTGTACGTCGACGAAGAGGGAGAAGGGATGGGCTGTGAGTAGAATCGAGGATTGATATCTGATATAAAGGTCATTTGTATCTTATTTAACTGAAAATGGAGCAGAGTATTTTCAGGTAAGAAACTAAAATATTTTCTGTGCACACGGTATGGATTCAAATGGGTAAACATGCGGATGCATAGGTAACGCTGGCATTTTATACAACCTTGGCGTATCTAGCTATACTGAAAGAGAGGGGTGAACCAGCACATAAACCAAAAGGAAAGCCGAGTACAACTGACTTTAACTGAAATATTCACCTACAGTAAAATACCCATCCAAACCGAAAGCATTAAACAAAAAGCAATTATATACCAGACGTAACGTTGACTCGCTGCTAGAAGAAAGATTAGGAAGAGAGATGGACTGACAATCGCTGTTGAAAAGGAAACAAGAAAAGGTACGGAAAGAAAATCCTGAAGAACACTAACCAAACAAGGAATGAATCACATGTGACATCAACAACAAGAGGGATAGCAGTCAGACAAATTGCCAAGAATAAAGTTTACAGTGAACAGAGGAAAGGGAACAGCAGGATTTACCCAGTAAATCTTGCCACTCAGAGCTTTTACTGGTAAAACAATGGAAGGAGATCATTCAGAACAATTAAGGAAGTGGGAGTTGGGGAAACTTTTCTTGATATTTTAACGGTGGTAGAACTTAAAGTAATGAGATGGTGTAAAGAATGATTGCAGGGATCAAACAAGATTTTCATTAAAACAAAAATGATAGTGAAGCACAAGCGCCAGCTTTTCTAGAATCTCCTTATGGAATAAAAAAAAAAATTACATTCAGACTAGATACAACGCTCATCTTGAAGGATGTATATACCCAGCAAATATTTTAAGCAGAGAATCGCGTGAATGGTTGATGTTTAGGAGGGTTTACAAATTAAAATTAAAAAGTTCAAATTCTTTCATGGAAAAGAGGTAACAGATCAAAACCAGATCCCATGCTAATCTGTAAGTGTGCATGAACCGTAAAACCTTTAATAGATGGTTAAATAAAAGGGTCATTCCTATAGGAAATACTATGACAAGAATTCAATGTAAAATGAAAACAAGTTAGAGACATATCACAGTGAAAAGACTTTTACTAAAAAAAATTTTGTTCATTACTTTATCACCAAAGAACTAGAAATTTCCCCATTATGAACAAGAACATAGCATCAGAATTCCACGTGGTATAAAAAAAAAAAAGCTTCTTGCTTCAGAGTGCACAATTACAATACCTCCTTCCAGATATCAAAAAAGAGAATAAGTAGCAACAGAAAGGTAAAGACGTGTTTAATCCACCCTCTCTCTTAACCAGATAGCTGAAAGCCAAACAGAATTCAAATAAAGAAATGGATATAAAAAAAGAGGGAACATCCCCTCAAAGATTAAGGTTAAGGTGTTACTAACGTCAGAAACACAAAATAATGAC
>JANJGK010007912.1:0-28982 GCA_039081455.1 Macrobrachium rosenbergii
TAATAGCAGCGTGAAAGTGGAAATAATAGCAGCGTGGAAGCCTTAATTCGATTTTTTTTAAAATACACTAATTGGTAACGTTAATGCCCAAGACACGGGACAGCCTGAGGCGCCTGAGGTAGATGAATGATCACCAGTTTTAGATGAGCGGGTGTGATAAGTGTGTCGAGATTACGTGTTTAACACGGGAATTCTTTTTTTCTGTTTCTATTCGAGTATTGGGAGTGGGGAATTGTGAAATAGATCTGGGTGATCTCTAGAGGAATTTTTGGGGTTAAGGAAATACCCAAAGAATTGTGATTAGTGGCGATTGTGAGTTAATTAGGTGTGTGATGATTCTTCAAAAGTCACACCCATCTTTTTTTTTCTCTGCTTCGTCTTCGAGATGGTGACGTCACAGGTTGCACAGAGCTCCGTTTTCTGTTGGCAGAGTGTTGAGTACCCAGTTTTCAGTTTTTCTTTTTAGGAAAAGCTAAACCTTTTGTTGTTCTCCCGTTTTCTTTCTTTTTTTTTTTGTTTTTCTTTTGTTGCTACGTTCGGGTCGCCAAATTTTGCGCGAAATGTCAGATTCAGAAGCAGGGCCGTCCCAGTCAATCGTGACCCATAAGTTAACAAATTTTAATGCAAACTCCTCAAATCTAGGAGATGATGCAGAAGCGAAATCATGTGCACGGGTGGAATTGAGGAAAACCTCAGAGAGATCGGTAACAACAATTCGTTGTTTTAATTGTGATAAATTAGGACATAGTAAATCGAATTGCAGAGTGAGATATTGTTCAGCTTGCAAATCTTCAGACCATGGATGGAGATTTCGCCCAGCCACAAAGAATAGAGAATATTCAAGGAAAACACGGGGTAGTTTTGTTAGATATGACAGGAGAATTCCACATGATGCAAGTTCTAGGTACACAAACGAACATCAGAATTTTCACAAGATAAGTTCGAAGACAGACACAGGATAATGAGCAATCACGTCTTAGAATCACCAGAACCTAGGCCGATTGTACGTGGATTTTCTAATAGCAGTGAAATTTCTATTTTCATTGATTCTGGTAGCTCAGTTAACCTAGTAAATGCTGACCTTTTTCACTCGAAGTTTCCAGAGTGTAAATTAGTCTCTACTAATGAGACAGTGTGTGACGTACAAGCGAGGAAACTGAATATTTTAGGTTCGTCATTTCTTACGCTTTGTATCGGCGAAAAGACAATAGTAGAATCATTTTTGGTCATAGAAGGATTAGCCTTAGGTGAAATGGTTTTGCTAGGACACCCTTCTTGCATGCGACATAACATCAACATTCTTACAGGAATTCAAGGGATTACAATAGGTGAGCCAGGTTGTTTTGTTCCATATATACACAGGAAAAAAACTTGTGAGAAACCTAAGACGCAGTCTGAGACATGTGTAACACATTCATTAGAGAGTGAAGACATTCCGCAAAAGTCTTTCAAAGAATTTTTTTTGGAAGATATTGAATTGCAACCGCGAGTTCCTACATTGGTTAAAGTGTCGGTGAAAGAGAAAAAGTTTCCTTCTCAAGTATGCGTTGTTGAGGGAACCGAGAAATTCAAAGACGTTGTGAGTACGGTGTCAGTAAATGAAGTTTCAGTCGCAGGTGTAACTGTAATAGAATTAGTTAGCTATCAAGACTCAGTGAAAAAATATCACAAGGGTACTTATGTAATTGATTTTGAAGAGTTTAAGGAAGAACATAAGATAGTGAGTTTTTGTGGAGACAGTAACACGTTTCCCAGCGAGGAGCTACAATTCAGAAGTCAAGTTCTTCACGAACATTTGGCTAAAGCTGATTATTCCGAGTATTCAGATAAAGTAGAGAAAGAGTTGAAAGAATATTTAGATATCATTGCTTTGAAGGGAGATAAACTAGGAGTTACAGATGTTTTAGAACATTCCATCCGCTTAGAGAAAGGTACAAATCCCATATATATTCCAGCGTATCGAATTCCTTTTAAGATCAGAGAGGAAGTAGAAAAGGAAGTTCAGAGGTGGGAATCGGAAGGAATTATCAGGCCGAGTTCTTCATCATATAACTTTCCTTTACTAGCAGTCCCGAAGAAAGACGGTAGCATCAGAGTTTGCGTAGACTTTCGTAAATTGAACGAGAAGACATGCCCAGATAGATATCCTGTAGCTTGTTTGCCTGATTTATTTGTTGAGATCGGTGGCAAGAATATATATTCATCTATAGATCTTATGCAAGGGTTTTTACAAGTTCCACTTTGAGAGAGTACCCATAAATATACAGCATTTTCTATACCAAAGGGACATTACGAGTTTAATAGGATGCCTTTTGGATTACAAGGGTCCCCAATAACATTTACTAGGCTAGTTAACACAGTACTTCATGGTTTGTTAGGAAAGTCGGTGTTTGTGTACATGGATGACATTCTCATATGCACAGATACGATTGAAGAACATCTAAAGGTGTTAAAAGAAGTCCTCAAGCGATTACGGTTCGCTGGATTAAAGGTCAAATTGGCCAAGTGTGAGTTTCTGAAGAGAAAAATTGTCTATTTAGGTCATGTTATCTCTAAAGAGGGAGTCAGAGTGAATGATGAGAAAGTTAAAGCCATTGTGAGTTTTCCAGTTCCCAAAACCAGGAAACAGATTCGTTCGTTCCTAGGTATGTCGGGTTTCTTTCGCCGTTTTGTGCGGAATTTTTCTACAATAGCGTCTCCATTGACAGATTTGTTACAAGAAGACGTTAAGTTTGTTTGGGGTGACAGTCAGCAATTAGCTTTTGAGAAGCTTAAGAATGCTTTAGTGAACCCACCTGTTTTGAAGTTTCCAGATTTTAGTCAACCGTTCACCTTGGTGACTGACGCGAGTCAGGAAGGTATAGGTGCGTGTTTGATGCAGAAATTTGAGGGAAAATTACACCCAATTGCTTTTTATAGTAGAAAGTTCAAAACGCGTGGTAGTAACGAAAGGCTGATGTCAGTTGTGGACAAGGAGGCTTTCGCAGTCGTCTCTAGCCTTGTTCATTTTAAGATGTTGTTGTTGGGAAATAAAGTTAAGATTTTTACAGATCATCAACCGTTTTTAGAGCTTTTTAATAAGCCAAATTTGTCACCCAAGAGAGCGCGTTGGTTTTTGACATTGAGAGATTTTGATGCAAACCTCAAATACATTGAAGGTAAGCATAATGTGGTTACAGATGCATTGAGCAGATATTTTCCAGTTGAGGATGAGGGAGTACAATCCGAATCCTATGTGAGAGAAGAGAGTGAACATTTGGGGTCTAATGTCTCGGATACTAGTAGTTCTGAGATATCGCATGTAGAGGACATACACGTTCCTACAGTGCATACTTCGGAGAGAAATAGTGAGTCGGCAGTCTCGGGAGAGATTGTTGTTCGTGATATTGAGGGTAACGTTGTGTGTTATGTTACAGGTGAAAATGTCTCTTTGGACATAGGCTTGCTCGAACAAAAGCAAGATGAGGATAAATTGTTGTCAGATGCTAAGGCATTTCTTAGGGGAGTTTCACCGAAGAAAGGGTATAAGTTGTCTTTTTCTGGTCTAGAGGTGGAGAATAATTTATTGGTGAGGAAAGTTAAGTATAACTTGCGAAGTACTCGAAGCATGGGTGAAATTACACAAATCATCGTGCCAGAGAGTCTAGTACCACAAGTTCAAGACATTGTACATTGTAAATTTGGTTCTCCTCATTTAGGTGTGGACAAGACGTATGAAAACGTCAGGTCAAAGTTCTTTTGGAAAAATATGTTTTCCGCAGTGGAGGCCTTTGTAAAGAGTTGCGCTGTTTGCAATGCGAATAAGCCGGCGATGACGGTGTCGTGCCGTTTGGGTTCATATCCCGTACCAAATAGGCCGTTTCAGAGAGTGCATATGGATATTCTGGGTAACTTCTCAGAGTCCGCTTATGGTTATAGACATTTATTAGTAGTTGTTGACGAATTAACTCGTTTTGTCGAGATTTTCCCACTGAAGTACAAGTCAGCTGAGGAAGTTGCTATAGCGTTCTTTAAGGGGATAATTTGTAGATATGGTGTTCCTGAATGTCTGATCACAGACAATGGTAGGGAGTTTATTAATAAGACTTTAGAGGGTCTTGCAAATTTATTGGGGATAAAGAAAGTATCTATAATCCCGTATAGACCTGAAGCGAATGGGTTATGTGAGAGGGCAAATCGGAAAGTAATCGAAGCTTTACACATGACAGTGGGCGGTTCCGATACACATTAGGACAGATCTTTGGATGAAGTGCGATATAGTATCAATACTATGACGAATGACACAATTAAGATATCTCCAGCAGAAACTTTGTATGGGTACAAGTTGAAAGGACCTTTTGATTTGTTACCAGAGCGAGTTCAGGGTGATGTTACGGTCACTTCGTTGATAAATACAGCGAGAGAAAGATTTGCACGTATCAGTAAAGAACTTGAGCTTAGTTCGCGTGCAATGGTAGAGAAAAGTAACGCGAAATCGAGGGGAGTAGCTTTTTCGATGGGTGATAGAGTGTTTGTTAAAGTGAATGTTCGGAATGATCTGAATTATAAATTAAGTCCGAAGTTCCACGGACCTTTTGAGATTGTAGTGATCAAAAGAGGGAATAGATTTGTAGTAAAAGATGTAAATACCGGTGTGACGAAATTAACTCATATTTCAAAGTTAAAGAAAGTTGGGATGTAATGGAACGTTTGTATATAGTTTGAGGGATAAATGGGTTGATGTTTGTATATATTGTATATAATACTTTTTTTTTTCTTTTTTTTGTCTCGTGTTCGTTTTAAGTGAAGTAGAGAATAGGAGAAGTAAAAGAGCAGCACCTTTAGTTCTTTTAGGTGTTGGTGTGATTGCTGCGATTGGAGCGATGTCCATTGGGAGTTTAGTCAAAGTAGCAGAAGTTCAAAAAGACTTAATAGCTCAGGGGGATACAGTTAAATCAGTTGCAAGAAAGTAATAAGAAATTGAGTAATAGTTTTGAAACAATGACACGTTCTTTGAATGATTTGTCAGTTTCAGTGGAAGGTTTGAAAGAAGATCTTGATGTGACAATTACATTCCTTACGATCCAACATACCATTCTTAATGTTGAGAAAGAAACTGATTCTCTAAGGACAGAAGTGCAAATGCAAGTTAAAGCAATTATTGCTGCAGCAGATGGTCGTGTATATGGTGATATATTACCTTTGGGATACTTAGAAAATGTTCTAAGGAATTCCGCTTATATACATGCAGCGAAAGTATTGTTCACGGGAGGAGATTTGTATTTATATTATAATGTTTTGAGGGTGAGGTTGTCTGATCGGGGATTGATAGTATACGTTCCTGTCAGTACAATGAAGCCTTTTGTTAGTTTTGTTATTAGACCTTTTCCGAGTGCTTTTGGAGACTTAGTAGTGATGTGGAAGGGATTAGAGATTATGTTCATTTTGAGAGATCAATATCAAGGTTTGGGAGTTGATTATAAGACAGGTTGTACCTTGGTTGGGGGAAGTATGTGTGTGACAGTAATGTGTTCCAGTTGCAAGTTGTATCTGTCGGTGGTTGTGAATTATCTTTAGTTCATAGACAGACTCCGACTGAATGTGACTTTATACAGTTTCCAAGTGAATACCACATAATCACCACCAGCACTCTAACTGCCCTGTATTGCAAAGAATGCTCCCTTACGACGATGTGCCAGAGTAACCAGACGACGACGTTCGTTCTTCGAGGGTCCAAGCTGTTCGACCCATCCTGCAGAATCCTGTCTACGGATTTTCTCTTACTTAGCCGTGCTGTGTTCAACAGTTCCGAGAAGATAATCATGCGTCATATGCATAACGATCACGATATAGTTCCAGTGCCTTCGACAGAGATACCGATAACTGTCCCGCCGATGGAAGAGATCGATGATACGTTCATGGTTGAGTACCGTGAATATTTGTTGCCGGCCGTCTTAATAATTTTAGTGGCTGTTTTTCTGATAGTTCTTCTTATGGGAGTAGTAAAGCTCATTTGTGCTTGTAAGACCTCACGCAAGTGCTCTAAGACAATACCCCCAGTAGATGTGCAAGTACGTCATGAGGGCAGTACCTAATGCTGTAGTTCAGTAGACATTGCTAATTGAGCATAAGCCCTATCTGTTATGTTTTATACATATGCTTTTGTTTTAGTTTGCCTTTAAGGAGAGCGAGACGCTCTTATGGTGTGGCCAAGCACTATTTCAGAAAATATGGCCGCTTTAATATTGTCAGGAACAGAGATGTGATGAAGGAATTTTGGTTGTGAGATGGTACTGTCGCAAAGCCGTCAGTTGCGAAATCGTTCATTCAGCAAATACTTCGTTACATCTGCATTTAACCTGATGAGCACACAATATTGGCTCCATCATATGACTGGGTTGCTATGTGGGTACATGAGTTCGTATGTTACAGAATCTCGATTTTGTGTCTAATTCTACCCAAAAAAAGTCTGGTCTTTCATTACCGTAGCTGAAGCAGTATCGTCAAGACGTTGCTGTTGTGTGTGCATTCGCTTAGAACCGGCAGAATAAGGTATTGTCCAGACTCTTGATTTTTTCTATGTGAATTGTGGACTTATGGTTTTTTTTTACCATATTTCAAGACATTTTTGAACTTGTGTGCAAAGTTCAATATACTTTTTTTTGCCATTTCAATATTTTATTTTATTGTGTTCTGTTTAACCATGCATTTTTTATTATGTTTATACTTGCATGTTTTTTGGGGAAATTGTTATTATTTGTACTTAATTTTTTCGACAGATGTCATGGTTGTGGTGGTTGTGGTGATGACTTTGTGGGCAATGATATGATGTAGTCATGATGGTGTGATTATAGAAACATACAATGCATACCTTGCAAAGTATAATATCTCTGTGTGGATTGACTTTTTGAGACTTGACTTAATAATACTTAAGTTGGAGTATGTGAGAAGATTTTTACTTTACAGGCCATTAGCCATGATTAGACTTTTGAGTTAGGGTTGGATTATTTTTTTTGCCTGACAATTTCATTTATGATATATTTTAATCTTTGCTTTGTTTATTCATTAGTTGTTGGGTTGCTTTAAAAAATAAATCTATTTTTGTTGGAAAGATTGCGTTTTCCTTGTACGAACCATTTCATTTCTTTAGTGTGGAATGCAAGAGAGAGAGAGAGAGAGGGAAGAATGCATGAGATGGAACAACAAAAGACTCGCTGTTGAAAGAGAAGGGGTGTGGGATCTAAGGGCGGAGTGAGTGTCAGGGAGTGGAGTAAGGGCCGACCCCCCCATCGCCTTCTGAAGACAGACCAGTCGGCATATTACATGATATTCCTGAACGGAATATTTTATCTATTTCCAAAAGGTGTTACATATATTTATATACATACACATACAAACACACACACACACACAGATATATATATATATATATATATATATATATATATATATATATATATATATATATATATATATATATATATATATATATATATATATATATATATATATATATATATATATATATATATATATATATATATATATATATATATATATATATATATATATATATATATATATATATATATATATATATATATTTATATTTATATATATATATATATATGTATATATATATATATATATATATATATATATATATATATATATATATATATATATATATATATATATATATATATATATATATATATATATATATATATATATATATATATATATATATATATATATATATATGTGTGTGTGTGTGTGTGTGTGTGTGTGTGTATATACACACATATATATAGATATATATATTTTCAAGCATTTACATTCCTCCCTCTTAGCCAGCCAAAAATAATTTGAATTTCTAATTAAAAGCACTTCTCATTTGAATGTTAGGCCAGCCAACATGGCTGGAAAGGTAGGGTTAGCACTTGTTTTGAGCTAAGAACGCATCCCTCTCTGCACCTGAACGGAAGTGAGTACAATAGCAACCCCTTTTGACCCCCCACATCACGTGTCTAGTAGCTGATGCCCCTCATTAGTGTTATAGGTGAATCCAGGCTGTGAGGTAGATAAGAACTTAACCTCTAAGTACTGAATCATAAGACCCAATTTTCTCCACTCTTTTGCTGGCTGTATGACTTTTGCAGATCGACCGAGGGCCTACACTCCAAAGCAAAACAATCTGGAAGGAGCGCCCTGGATTCTCACACCCATTCACAACCAGCAACCTGTATAGACGGGCGTCTTTCCATCTCTCACTGGTGAAGAATAATCACATTGATTGGCAAAGCCCTTACATGTTAAGCGCATGTAAGGGCTTGGCCAATCAACGTAAGCGCAAAACATCTACAGGCCCCAGGTACGTCAACCGCAATTAGTCAATAAGCCAGCTCCTTTCTCTCCGAGAAAATTTTTTTTTTTTTTATTTCTCCAAATCTCAATTTTCATTCTCCCAAAATGCACCCCCTTTGGTAAGCCAACCTACGCACCAAGCAGCCTGTGAATTACCCCACGACTTGCTTTGAAACCAATCTAATTCAGTTCAGTGGTCAGTACTCAATTATTCCCTCCATGGTGTAAATTAAGGGCTAATTAATTTGAGTAACTCAAGTGATCAATTCCTCCATAGTGCATAGGTTCATGTGAGAGAAATTATTTGCACTAGATTGCTAACCCTGGCTTCTTTTCCAGGAGTTCAACCATGCTATGCTCAGTTGAACCCCTGCCTTGTGAATCAAATCCTTAAAGAATACTGCCATCTCTGAAACCAAGGAAGTCTGGATAACATTTCCCCTGTTGCACACAAAGCCAATTACGGAAATTATTACAAGCCTTATTACGCTTTCCAATTTGAGACATACCATTCACATCACTGTAATTTTCATTTCATTAAGTTGATTGCCTGCTGGATCCTCAGAACCAGCCTCATTTGATTGCTTCATGTGTAAATAAATTCACTGTAGCGTAACCATTGACTCATTCCCATGGCGACCTTCTATTCTTATCAAATTGGTAAAATAAGGAAAGTTCTTCACTTTCACCTTTATTTTGTTTACAGCTTGGTGGTCTTTTTTGGCCCCTCTGGCAGTAAACATTCATAAAAACCCCCTTGTAGTCTTCCGAAGAGACCCAATCTGTAAAGGTAACGATTCCTTGCCAGAATCTAGTCGGATTAGCAAAATTAGCTTCACTACTCGCTAAAGACTAGGAACGAAACGAACCAGGAATAAATCATTCATTTAAATTAATTAATTCCATTATTCACAAAGGCATAAAGGTGACTGAAGCGAAGAGTATTAAGGTAAATTGTTATTATCATTAAGCCTTGTAACATTAGGGATTAATAGGGTTAAATAGGAAAGTGATATTTCTTCATAACGCAGGCAAAAGCGCATAGATTATTAAATTAGCGAGACAGAGCAGCAGCTTTGAACGTTCACCACCACAAACTTCCCAGTGTAGGGAACGTTGTGTGTTGCCAGATGAATGAGCATAGGAGTTAGGAAGTGTTTACTAGGGAATTACTGCATGTGTTAGCGAGGACGAGTTAGCTAGGAGTTTATTCAAGAACAGTTACGGCCGAGAAAGTGCACAGTTTCTTTGTCTGTGATATAAATCTTGAATTCACACAGTAGGTAAACCAAGTGTAGCGGTCTCTGGCACCCCAGCGCCGAGCAAGTAAGCAGACGCTCTGTTCAAGTTGGCACATGGGCGAATCGTTTCCAGTGTAGTAACAACAACAACATTCCAAGCGTAGTTAATTAACAACCTTCCCAGTGTATATTCGGTAAAGTAAAGTAAAGACATTGTTAATGTTTAAAGTTAAAAAATTCACTTTTGTATTCGAAACCCGCATTTAGCAAAGAAAGTAGAGTTTTGTTGTTTGTATCTGTTTTCTCTCCCACATTTCCCATTCTTTGTTGGCATGACAAATTATAGTTGAACGACAAAGCGAGTCGACCCACTCCGCTATTCTCACACACGCGACTCGATCCCACATCTTTCGTTCACGCTGAACAAAGCTTCATCACTTTTCCACCCCAAATGTAAAACCTTCATGAAGACTTGAAGCCTTTTGAAACAATTTACGACTTTACTCACTATCACTTGTCAGGGCGAGAGCGAATCCGTAAGATTACGTAAATCACAAAAGTTCATTTTAGTAAGAGAAAAGGAAAACGTAACTTAACGAAATTGTGCAAAACTTAACGAAATTGTGCAATTGTAATTTATCTTAAAACAAAAGGGTAAAGCGACTTTAAAATTTCTAATGTATAGTTGCCCCATCACACTGTGCTTCCAGAGAGAGAGAGAGAGAGAGAGAGAGAGAGAGAGAGAGAGAGAGAGAGAGAGAGAGGGAGAGAGATTTTTGTTGTTGTTTTGTTTTCCTTCCTTTTAGCATAACAAAGGGACTTACACAAATTTATCCACGAGTTGGAAAAACAACCCACGAATCATAACAGCCAGATACAAAGAATTTTCTTTCGTTTAACCAATATTCGAACTTCGAAGATCCAACTCCATGATCACTTTATTATACCCAGTGCGCAAAACTTCATAAGCGCTCTTTCCCACGAATAATATCGTACCTGCTTTTTCCATTTCGTGCTTCAGCTCATATAAATTCTTGTACACCACCGAGCGTATGCACAACTAATTACTTATACATTTATCAACTGCCGTGCACGAGTGGGTACCTAATTCAAGACTTGCATATGCCACAAGCACCAAATCGCATATTGTGTACAGCCCCCATATCCTCCCTCTCATATCAGGGAGAAGGCTTCCTTTCCCCATGTCAGGAAGCAATCTCTAGTTCTTAGATCTAGCCACCAATGAGTGACATGCCCCAGGGTTCCTTTCCCACAGTGCCACTAATCTGAGGCACTGCCAACCAAGACAATTGCTGAAGCATTTATCTTTCTTCTTTCCCTTTCACTCCTCACTTACTTTCTGCCGGAGTCTGTCCTTTCCCTCTTTCTCCTTGATTACCTTCTGCCTCAGGCAGAGTGCCATTTCCTTCAGTCCCGTTCCGTGCACTGACATTTTGTATTGCTCCACAGAGTGCACCGGCACCATAGTGCCAGCAAACCCAAGTACTTAACCATAAGCCACTGAACCTGTACCTAAGAAACAGAGTGCCAAACAACCAGTGTATATGCCCATAAGGACCATAGCACCTTCAGGATCACTCCCATTTCCTAAGTGTTTCTGCCCATAAGGAATATTATACCTTCAGGAGCACCCCATTCTACCAGTGTATCTGCTCATAAGGACTCAGCCTTCCTTCAGGAACGCTCGCTCAGTGTGACCTTTGCACGGCACACTCAACCACAGTGCCATCTCATTGAAAAGGTGCCACACCACTGAAGTGCCACCAAATTACGGGACACTTCCCACAATCGTCACAAACCTTTCCTCTAAGAACGCCCAGTCAACCCACTTTGACGCCCCTCCCCACCAGCAACATGGCAACCGAGGAGTACAAAGCCCTCATGGACATTGGGAAGGAGGCTGGTCTCATGGGACCCGCACTCACCAAGTGGATCAAAGAACAGCTAGCCAAACAAAGACAGCGTGACAAGGAAAGAGAAGAAAGGAGGAGACAGAGCGAACGAGAAGACGAAGAAAGAGAAGAGAGGAAAAGACAGCAAGAAGCCGAGCAGAGGTGAGAAGAAGCCAAAAGGGAAAGAGATTTAGCCCTTAAAGACAAGGAGCTCGAGTTGGAGAGAGCCAGGAGGGAAAACGCAGAAGCTTTAGCATCCCAACAAGCCTCTAGCCCCATGCCTGCTGCCTCGAATGCTCCACTCTCAAGCCTTAATTCTTTAGTCCCCAAGTGGACTGAGGATGAGCCAGAAGCATGGCTGGAAGAGGTCGAGGCACTCTTCGATAATTTCAACACCACTGAAGCCAAGAGAACCTTAGTGCTGACCAAACACCTAGAAGGTAAAGCAAAGGCAGCCCTTTGCATGCTGGAGCAGAATCAACGAGGAGACATGGCTGCAGTCTGTAAGGTAATAGCCATGGCATACGAAATAACCCCTGAGAAGTGGAGACAGTGGTTCTCAAGTCTGGCCAAGGAAGCTTACTGGTCCTGGAACAAATGGGCCTGTCACAAGACTCAGGCTGGGTCCCACTGGGTCGACTCCCTGAAGTGCATGACTTTTGAGGACCTATTCAATACGACCATGCTGGAAGATCTTTTCCAGTGTGTGCCTGGGCCTCTGGCTGTGTATCTCAGTGATAAGCAGCCACCCACTCTCAGGGATGCCTGCCACTTGGCTGATGCCTGAGAAACGTTTAATGTCTCCCACAGCATGTTTCAACACCGCGTACTGCCACCCGGTTACCTCTCAGGCTCAATGTACCCAAGGAACAGACCACCTAGCAAACCTCCTGGCACCATCTGCAAGAAGTACAGTCATGCCAAAGCTGAGTGCTGCTACAAGGCAGACAACAACCAACAGCAGCCTACCAATAACGGCCACTTCTCCTCTCTTTTTAACTCCACACCACCTTCCCAGCAGACCATCACTGTCGGGAGATCATCCTATCCCAAGGGACCTTGCCGAGATTTAGGTACTCCAGGGCACTCTTCTGCCAGGTATCCTGGCTGCCCAAAACATATGGTCTCCCCCAGGCACGTCAACCTGATCAGTACCACAGCCTCCTTGGCTGTGCTGCCAGAGAGGTCTCATCCTGAGAGGGTCTCGACTCAGTCCATCTCTGCGGCCCCTCTGGGTGGTTCTAGCCCACCAGTGCACCTACCAACTACTGCCGACACTGGCTCATATATTAGCTTGATTGATCAGGCCAAAGTGCCAGCCAGTGCCACCGTAGATGAGCAAACCAGGTGGATGGTAACCTGGGTAGATGAGCAATTCTTGACCGTTCCCAGAGTCGAACTCAGCGTGATCACCCCTTGGAGCACCCAGACTCACTGCCTTGGCGTGGTGAAACACATTCGGCATGGAGTGGAATTCCTGCTGGGATGAGACATTCTCTGGGGATGTCCCACACCCTCGCCACTCTGTTGCCTGACTGCCTCCACCAATGAGGCCATGCCAAGACTTCCTGAGCGGGACACAGTCTCTGTGACAGCTGTGCCACCATCAGCCCAACCTTCCGTTCACCCAAGAGCGGGCCAGAACCACCAGCATCTAAACCATTCCAAGCCTAGTCCGTGAAGTTCACAACCAGACGGCCACCAAAAAATTCCTCCCTCACCACGAAGAGATATTACCAAATACCGCTGCAGGACCTGCAACATAAGAGAGCACTCTGAAAGGTGGTCAAAGTGCCCCAGCAAGCTAGCTGCAGCAGCCACCCTTTCCACAACCAACCCACGAGGCTCAGCCCTCACGCCAGGACAGGAATCTCTGTCGCCTGTCACTCCAGGTACACCAAGGGGTTTTGCACCCCAGGTCCCTCTTCAGACTCGTCTGAACCCAATTTGCTGCCAGTGCCACTTGCGAGCACTGGTCAGTGCCAAGCTCCGCCTATCTTGGCCGGAATCTCCATACCAACCTTAATCCCCATGCCTGGCCTCGAGTTAGTGCCAGTGCCGGATCCAGAACCTGACACAGATCCCCCTACGGGAGATCCACCTAACCTCACCAATGTAGTCAACACCCATTGTGAGCCTCTGACCCCTGACATTTCCTCTTCCCACTCTCTTCCACCTGCCGGGGATGACCCTCTGGCAGGCCTGGACATTACCTCTTTTCTGGTCGACCAGGAACTGTCTGGCCAGGATGCAGACGCTGCCTCTACTCCCACAACGGTTGTCACAGTACCTGAAGTAGGAGACCAGCCAGTAGCTACTGAGGCTGCCCCTGATCTTGCTCCTGACGGGACTCCAGTGAAATAAGAGTAAATAAATCTTGCACAAACCTACCATCACAGAAAATTCCATGGTATCCGCAACGATTCCTCATTTTTTTTGGGGGGGCCCATCTCCAGAGTTGGTACCCTCATCACCTCCTAGGAATGGACTAGCCAGACCTTGGAGGCCCCGAAAAAGAAGAAGAGGGGGCAGAAGAGATCCAGTTAACAAATCAGAGCCACGAGCTCTCCTTGGGCCTCGTGCCCAGTTGGCACAGTGCTGTTTCCATCTCAGAGTGATCCTGGCACCTGCCCAGAGGAGGTAGCCTGCGTGATCTCTGCCCCAGTAAAATAAACTCCTAACACCTTAGGCATTTGTAACATACTAACCCTTTTCCAACTAACCTCCTTCAAAACCATTCCACACTCAAACTGATACCTTCCTTAATTGTATACTGTGATTTACCCTTCAGGTTACTCATGTTTAATTTTGTTGTGTGTATTAATCATAAAGTGTTGCGTAACTCATAATTCATTGTGTACCATTAGTCAGTGCTAACTTGTTCAGTGCCAGAGTCTTAGGATAGTAGGTTAAGTTAAATATTTACTGTGTGCATTTGCCTAGGAGTAGAGTTCTCCTTTTGTTAGAGACAGTTAGTAGAAGTGTTTATACCCTTAGATAGGTTAGGCCTGTTGTAGTAAGTAAGTTAGCCAACCCAGTAGCCCTCTTAGCAGTTAGGTAGGTCCATTTAGCTATTGCAGTGCAAAAGCACAATTCGTGTAGGGATGCTAGCTGACTAGTTGGGACGAATAGCTTACTTAGCCAAGACCTTCACGCCCAAAAGGGTGTGAATGCCTTTACAAAGGAGGGACTTGTCAAGTATTTACATTCCTCCCTCTTAGCCAGCCAAAAATAATTTGAATTTCTAATTAAAAGCACTTCTCATTTGAATGTTAGGCCAGACAACATGGCTGGAAAGGTAGGGTTAGCACTTGTTTTGAAATAAGAACGCATCCCTCTCCGCACCTGAAGAAGTGAGTACAATAGCAACCCCTTTTGACCCCGCCCCCAATATCACGTGTCTAGTAGCTGATGCCCCTCCTTAGTTTTATACTTGAATCCAGGCTGTGAGGTAGGTAGGAACTTAACCTCTAAGTACTTAATTATAAGACCCAATTTTCTCCTCTCTTTTGCTGGCTGTATGGCTTTTGCAGATCGACCGAGGCCTACACTCCAAAGCAAAACAATCTGGAAGGAGCGCCCTGGATTCTCACACCCACACACAACCAGCAACCAGTACAGACAGGCGTCTTTCCATCTCTCACTGGTGAAGACTAATCACGTTGATCGGCCAAGCCCTTACATGTTAAGAGCAAAACATCTACAGGCCCCAGGTACGTTGACCACAAAAAGTCAATAAGCCAGCCCCTTTCTCTCCATGAGTTTTTTTTTTTTTTTCATTTCTCCAAATCTCAATTTTCATTCTCCCAAAACGCACCCCCTTTGTTAAGCCAACCTACGCACCAAGCAGCCCGTGAATTACCCCATGACTTGTTTTGAAACCAGTTTAATTCAATTCAGTGATCAGTACTCAACTATACACTCCATAGTGAAAATTAAGGGCAAATTAATTTAAGTAACTCAAGAGATCAATTCCTCCATAGCGCATAGGTTCATGTGAGAGAAATTATTTGTGCTAGATCGCTAACCCTGACTTTTTTTCCATGAGTTCAACCACACTCTGCTCTGTCGAACACCCGCCTTGTGAATCAAATCTTTAAGGAATACTGCCATCTCCGAAACAAGGAAGTCTGAATAGCATTTCCCCAATTGCATACAAAGCCAATTACGGAAATTATTACAAGCCTTCTCATGCTTTCTAGTTTGAGACGTGCCATTCATGTCACTGTAATCTTCATTTTCGTTAAGTTGATTGCCTGCTGGATCCTCAGTTCCAGCCTCATTTGCTTGCTTCATGTATAAATAAATTCATTGTAACGTAACCATTGACTCATTCCCATGGCGACCTTCTATTCTTCTATCAGTTTGATAAAATAAGGAAAGTTCTTCACTTTCACCTTTATTTTGTTTACAGCTTGGTGTTCTCTTTTGGCCCCTCTGGCAGTAAACATTCAGAAAAAACCCTTTGTAGTCTTCCAAAGAGACCCAATCTATATATATATATATATATATATATATATATATATATATATATATATATATATATATATATATATATATATATATATATATATATATATATATATATATATATATATATATATATATATATATATATATATATATATATAGAAGACGGTTGAAAGAGGAAGTACATCTCAGGTGGTCCATAAAATACATTTATTGCAACGTTTCAAAACACAAAAATTTAATTTTCAAGCTATAAAGATAAAAAACAATGAAATTAGCATTAAAAGCGCTAAAATACAAATACAGGACATAATACATTATATATATATAGCAAAATTAAAAACTAGTTGTAGCAGGACCAACCATCAAGAGAGGAAGGAAGAACGAAAGTCAGAAGGATCAAACCAGAGACGACAAAAGGCAACAGCTCATGTAAGATAAAGAGTTGTCGAGGAAGACTGTGTTCAACTGGGGAACAAGTTGTTTAATAAACTACTGACAATCAAGGAATCCTTGTTTATTAAACAACTTCTTCCCCAGTTGAACACACAGTCTTCCTCGACAACTCTTTACCTTCCGTGAGCTGTTGCCTTTTGTCGTCTCTGGTTTGTTCCTTCTGACTTTCGTCCTTCCTTCCTCTCTTGATGGTTGGTCCTGCTACAACTAGTTTTTAATTTTGCTATATATATAATGTATTATGTCCTGTATTTGTATTTTAGCGCTTTTAATGTTAATTTCATTGTTTTTTATCTTTATAGCTTGAAAATGAAACCTTTGTGTTTTGAAAAGTTGCAATAAATGTATTCTATGGACACCTGAGATGTACTTCCTCCTTCAACCGTCTTCTATTGTTCGAGTTACTAGTAACCACCACATCTTGGAACGTTATATATATATATATATATATATATATATATATATATATATATATATATATATATATATTATATATATATATATATATATATATATATATATATATATATATATATATATATATATATATATATATATATATATATATATATAATGAGAAAAAATTCTTGTGTGACCATTTTTTTCCTTTAAAGATATAATGGAAAATATTAACTCCATGCTCGTTTCTTATGAGACGATTTGAATATGAACACATTTTTAGCAAATAACAATATTGTTTGAAAATAGTTATATATATTGTACTTCCAGACTTATTTATTTTGATTTTCATATTGTATCTGTAATAATGAAAAGTTAGAATCTAGATAAAGCTTATTTTCCTGCTGAAATAAATACATTCATTATATGTGTGCGTAAATATATATACACACACACACGTATGTATATATATATATATATATATATATATATATATATATATATATATATATATATATATATATATATATATATATATATATATATATATATATATATATATATATATATATATAATATATATATATATATATATATATATATATATATATATATATATATATATATATATATATATATATATATATATATATATCTATATATATATATATATATATATATATATATATATATATATATATATATATATATATATATATATATATATATATATATATATATATATATATATATATATATATATATATATATATATATATATATATATATATATATATATATATATATATATATATATATATATATATATATATATATATATATATATATATATATATATATATTACAAAAAGGACCTCATTCAAACTGGATGGTACCTAATGGAGTTTTTATTCAAAAAGTTACAAGCTTTCTTGGACAAACAGTCCACATTATCAAGTAACCGTACAATAAGCAGACAGCTGTATTTATAACTGTGTGCTGGGTACTTTTAACCCTATAATCGCCTAGCTCCTCCTGTGTGACCCCCACACCCCCATGATCTTGGTCTTTCGCTGCTCCCTTCTTCTAGGTGTCCGTTTTCCGTGCGTTCTCTTGCAGTTTTTCTTCGTTTCCTTGCTACTGTTGAGTATACGATTTTTCTAGATATGCTGTCTTCAAAGCCGTTTGCGGTGTTCCCTGCCATCGTGTTGTTGGCGCAAGTTATGAAGGCGTTGTCTACAACCAGTGTAGATGTTTTGTTGGTGTTCCTGTACAGAAAACTCATATTTTCGCAGTCTATTCTGTGATCATTTTCCCAACAGTGTTTGGCAACTGCCGACATCTGATTATAATGCCTTATGTTCTGCAGATGTTGTTTGCTTCGCTCTTTACATGATTTGCCAGCTTCGCCATAGTACCCTTCTTCACAGTCTAGACACGCTGCCATATATAACCCCCCTCTAATCTCTTCCCCCTCTACTGACTTTTTGTTTCTAATTATTTTATTCCTAATGGTGTTTTTGTAGCTGCCTATCAATTTGAAATTATTTAACTTTCTGTTGATGGGTGCAATAGAGTTGTTGTCCGGGACTGTAATTATTTTCTTTCCTACCAAATGTTCCGTTTCTATCCTTTCCCTCTCCCCAAAATAGTTTTTCCTTGCTTTGATGTGTGCCCACTCCCACCAATACTTAGGGTAGCCTAATCTCCTAAAACTCTCCCTCAGGTAATCCAGCTCTTTGTTTAAAAATTCGGGACTGCAAATCCTATAAGCCCTGATGGCCAACCCTGTCATTAATCCTATTTTTATTTCTTTCCTATGACTGGAGAACCTATGTATGTATGAATTGGTGTGTGTCTTCTTCCTATATACCTTGAATTTTAAATTTTCCCCTTCCCTCTTGACCAGGACATCCAAGAAAGGAATTTCTCCCTTCTTCTCTTCTTTTATTGTGAACTTGATGTGTTCATTTAGTTTATTTATGTTTTCTAAAAACTTGTGTAGATCTTCCCTTTCTCCCTTGTAAATAATCAAGATGTCATCCACATATCTTACCCATTTTACGATATTTAAGTTCCCTTTATTTACTTTGCCCACCTCTTCCTTTTCAAACCTTTTCATAAAGATATTAGCTAGAATTGGTGAAAGACTTGAACCCATGGCCACGCCATTTTTTTGTATATAATGGATTTCGCCACACTTGAAAACATCAACGCTGAGGGCCGCTGTTAGCAGTTTTATTAAAACGTCATGATCTATGTCGCATGTATAAACCCCCTCCTCCATATTCTTTTTTATTATTTCCATTATCGTCTTTACTGGTACTTAGTGAACAGGAAAGTTACATCCAAACTTGCAAATTTACAGTCTTTTACGTTAATTTTGGATAATTCGTCTATCAAGTTCATGTTATGTTTTAAATGCTTAGTATCCGAAGGGCATCTAAAACATAACATGAACTTGATAGACGAATTATCCAAAATTAACGTAAAAGACTGTAAATTTGCAAGTTTGGATGTAATTTCCCTGTTCACTAACGTACCAGTAAAGACGATAATGGAAATAATAAAAAAGAATATGGAGGAGGGGGTTTATACATGCGACATAGATCATGACGTTTTAATAAAACTGCTAACAGCGGCCCTCAGCGTTGATGTTTTCAAGCGGGCCGAAAACCATTATATACAAA
This sequence comes from Macrobrachium rosenbergii, assembly GCA_039081455.1. Lineage (NCBI taxonomy): Eukaryota > Metazoa > Arthropoda > Malacostraca > Decapoda > Palaemonidae > Macrobrachium > Macrobrachium rosenbergii. The sequence continues at coordinate 19,516 of JANJGK010007912.1, forward strand.
AAAAAAATGGCGTGGCCATGAGTTCAAGTCTTTCACCAATTCTAGCTAATATCTTTATGAAAAGATTTGAAAAGGAAGAGGTGGGCAAAGTAAATAAAGGGAACTTAAATATCGTAAAATGGGTAAGATATGTGGATGACATCTTGATTATTTACAAGGGAGAAAGGGAAGATCTACACAAGTTTTTAGAAAACATAAATAAACTAAATGAACACATCAAGTTCACAATAGAAGAAGAGAAGAAGGGAGAAATTCCTTTCTTGGATGTCCTGGTCAAGAGGGAAGGGGAAAATTTAAAATTCAAGGTATATAGGAAGAAGACACACACCAATTCATACATACATAGGTTCTCCAGTCATAGGAAAGAAATAAAAAATAGGATTAATGACAGGGTTAGCCATCAGGGCTTATAGGATTTGCAGTCCCGAATTTTTAAACGAAGAGCTGGATTACCAGAGGGAGAGTTTTAGGAGATTAGGCTACCCTAAGTATTGGTGGAAGTGGGCACACATCAAAGCAAGGAAAAACTATTTTGGGGAGAGGGAAAGGATAGAAACGGAACATTTGGTAGGAAAGAAAATAATTACAGTCCCGGACAACAACTCTATTGCACCCATCAACAGAAAGTTAAATAATTTCAAATTGATAGGCAGCTACAAAAACACCATTAGGAATAAAATAATTAGAAACAAAAAGTCGGTAGAGGGGGAAGAGATTAGAGGGGGGGTATATATGGCAGCGTGTCTAGACTGTGAAGAAGGGTACTATGGCGAAACTGGCAAATCATGTAAAGAGCGAAGCAAACAACATCTGCAGAACATAAGGCATTATAATCAGACGTCGGCAGTTGCCAAACACTGTTGGGAAAATGATCACAGAATAGACTGCGAAAATATGAGTTTTCTGTACAGGAACACCAACAAAACATCTACACTGGTTGTAGACAACGCCTTCATAACTTGCGCCAACAACACGATGGCAGGGAACACCGCAAACGGCTTTGAAGACAGCATATCTAGAAAAATCGTATACTCAACAGTAGCAAGGAAACGAAGAAAAAATGCAAGAGAACGCACGGAAAATGGACACCTAGAAGAAGGGAGCAGCGAAAGACCAAGATCACGAGGGGGTGGGGGTCACACAGGAGGAGCTAGGCGATTATAGGATTAAAAGTACCCAGCCCACAGATATAAATACAGCTGGACTACGCATCTGCTCACTTTACGGATACTTGATAATGTGGACTGTTTGTCCAAGAAAGCTTGTAACTTTTTGAATTTTGAATGAGGTCCTTTTAGTAATTCTACCAATGCACAGAACAATTGTGTATGTGATAAAGTTAATATATATATATATATATATATATATATATATATATATATATATATATATATATATATATATATATATATATATATATATATATATATATATATATATATATATATATATATATATATATATATATATATATATATATATATATATATATATATATATATATATATATATATATATATATATGTGTGTGTGTGTGTGTGTGTGTGTGTGTGTGTGTGTGTATGTATGTATGAAAGGAGCGCCTACAGTTTAGTTGGCCAAGGCTATCGTCTGCCAATTTTCTAGTCGAAACCAACCACCAGATGGCAGTAGGTTCCGACCAGAAAACTGGCGGACAAATACAAACAAGATGGCGCCGGGACGGAAGCTATTGTTTACCATCATTTCTATAACATAAACAGACCTAAACTTTCCTATAGTGCCAGGTTCTGACCTAACCAGATGTTACCTACCTAACCTAACATAGGGCGGCATGCCCTAATCTGGCCACGGGAAGGGGGGGGGGTGGCATTGCCCTGACTGGACCACCCCCAGAAAGCCAATTAACATAAATCAACCTAACCTTTCCTATTATGCCAGGTCCTAACTAGATCTGACCTACCTAACCTCTCATAGGATGGCATGCCCTGACCCGGCCAGGCGGGCCAACCCCCCAGAAAGCCAGTAAAAAGTATAACAATAAAATGAAAAAGCCACACTTATCTTTCTCGAAATCGGAATCATTGGAGAATTCGTTCAACTTGATTCTTCTCTTTTGAGCTGGGATGGCTGGTGCCTTCTTTGCACTGGCCACAAACACCACTGAAATCACCCAAAAGGCCACTTTTCATCAAAAACACAAGCAATGACCTCTTGTCATTGCATAAAACTGCTAAATCCAGTATTGTCACCGGATTGGCGGCGGCAAATTTCAAATGTGCGGGATGCAACGCAGACGGCGCGGACATCATCTTGGTAGCCTGGGAAAGACTGGGTCAGGTATCGGGGCACGTGGGGTCACGAGCAGGGTCGGGTCGTGGAACTACTTACCTTAGCGGAGTGATTGTGTCCCGGGCAGAAGGTAGGTGTTATGCAGCCTGGCCAACTAAACTATAAGCAACCCACATGAAAATATATAAATATATATATTGTAATGTGCCATTGCTATTTGCAATAGCACGTGAGGCTCCACTTATTCAAAACTAACACAAATAACAAAGCATGTAAAGTACAGACAGTGAGTCAACTGCATGACCACTCAGAACTGAGGAATGGAGCAATTAAAACACTCCTGACATTAGCACCAGCTAAATCATCGGCGCCTTCACGAAAAAACTCTGCCCATCCTCTCTAAGTCTATTATCCCGCCTTTGTCAGCCTTTAATTTCCCCTGGGTACTGTCATTCATCTTCTTGTCCCAGCACCACTCCTGTGGATGCTGCCAAAACACAGGAACCAGTGACTTAACGGACAAAATGCCCACATGCAGTACAGAGACTGGAAGGCAGGAGCAGAGGCTGTATAAGGACCTGACCAGGGGTCGTGCAAGAGTTCAGTACCAGCCAGAATCAGAGCTGAGTCCTTGCTGGGTCGGTCTCCGACTCCCCTCCTCTTTGTGACCCAGTCAAACTTTGTTGTGCTAACATAGTCCCACCAAAGTCCCTTGCCTTATTGCACAAAGTCTGGCTTACACATCAAGGCAACACATCCCACGGGAAAAGGTACAATGTGCATTTGGAGTTTGTTATGACACCCATTCTTCCACTATGAATTTCATTCTTTCTAATATTTCTACCCCTTGGAGTTCTGAGAAAATAAGTGAAGTGTTAATGTTTTCATTTCAAGTAACGTAAACATCTTGCAGCATTTGCTATTTTACATTGTTTCCTCTCAGCCTTCAGCACTCCCTACATGAACGTGAAAGTGTTTTTCTTTGCAACAAAGTGAGAGTAAATTTGTTTTCCAGAATAAGCGTTTTGATGCTGTGTGCCTACCTGTTTGTCCACGGTGCCAATTCCTGAATTCCCGACGAGGATGAACATTTCTCAAGTAATCTCTGAAGACTTATATGCCTACATGGCAGAGTTCCTGTATATTTTCTTATCTTTAGAGGTCCCACCATAGGTTGATTTATTTCTGATTAGAATTAATCCTGTGGTTAAGACATTTTCACCACAGATCATAAAATCTTTTGATATTGGCACTATTTGTTTTATGGCTGTAATATCAGCGCCAAGGAGCTGGTGAGGAGCTCCTTTTGCAATATCCTTATGATCTTTGTAATAAAAACCTAATTAGTGAAATCTCAAATTTCTTTTGAAAACCATTTAATTTACTGTTAACTTACTTCTTTTTATGAGTTTAGCCAAGTAGTCAGATTAGTTTAGATTGTGTTTAGGGCTAGATAGACCAACCCCGGGCTAGGCTCGTAAATATTATATATATATATATATATATATATATATATATATATATATATATATATATATATATATATATATATATATATATATATATATATATATATATATATATATATATATATATATATATATATATATATATATATATATATATATATATATATATATATATATTTTTTTTTTTTTTATATGTTTCCTGGTGCGGGTGGATCTTATGACTCCACAATTATTACTTTACTCGAAAATGGCCTTGTAAGATACCCAGGACATATAAAACACAAACAAAAAAAGGAAGTACACGGAGTGGAGGGCTCTTCACTAGGGGAAGTGCGTGAAACACGTGGATATAAAAATAGTTATATTTGATAGCACACAAGGTCAAAAGGAAAATTAACTGAAAATACGGTAAATTACTGCCGTAGAAGTCCTCCCAAAGGGGGGGGGGAGCTTGGGAATGCCAGGAACACGGACCAAGGATAATTCTGCTACAGGCGTCTTTCTGAAACGATATTTGGACCCACGTTACACATCTAATGCTGGAATTTGGGGATTGAATTACTCGGGGGTGCACTGAAGGCGCCAAGGACTCCCCGAGGCGTTACTTGTGACTCAGAGGAAAGAAGCTGTGAACACGTGGGCCTGGCTTGAACCAAGGAATATCAGGGAACACAAAGTTATAGGCCCAGAGATTAATAAATGCAAAAGGGCTAAGTAATCGTGACTAGCAACTCGTTTTGGGTACATTACCACATTTGTAGGGGCGTAGGGCTGACGACGTCTTCTGCCGAGAAACACGTGTGGAAGCGTGGACAAATGGTAGCCTCCCTCTCCAAGGTATTTCTTCAAGTCGTAGATTGGGGCGGAAAAGGGCGCCCTTGGGATGATGAAAACGCCGCCGTTTAATGTCAGCTCGCGTTTGGAAGACTTGCAATCCCCCTTGCAGTCTTCTAAGGCCACGTGGAATGGAACACGGGGCACACAGGGCGGCGATGGGATCCACGTGGCGGCGAGCGGAAGAGGAGGGCAGGGGCAACGGCCCGAGACTGGACTTGTTCTCGGCTTAAACTAGCGAGTGCGTGTGAGAGAGAGCTGTCCTGGCCCTGACCTTTTATTGCTTCTGGACAGGGGTAGGGGGGGGGGCGATGTCCTGACCCAGGTCGCACCCGGATATCATAGAAAACGATTTTCTTTCCCTGTACCAAAGAAAACAGTGCAAAGCCAGTTTACTGTCCCCAAACTATTATATTTTCTCTGAGCCCCTATTACCCCGACCTTCAAAGGTTCAAACCAACCCAAAGCAGGGAAGGAGAAGAGTTTCCTAGCGGATTTTGGCGCTACTCTTTACAGCTCCCCTGGCAAGATAATATTCACACCTATAAACGGGTGCGAATATTGACAAAAGCAAAAATGAGCGAAGAAAACGTTCGACTTTATTCTATCTTTTACTTTGCTACAACCTTTACTTTACTTTATTTGTAAAACTCTGATGCCACACTAATCAATAACAAACTGAAGGTTTACTTTAGGAGCAGAGTGCAATTTAGAATATACAATAAAAGGGTAAACTTGCTTGCAAATTAATTATTGCTCAAATACTTCCTAAGTACTGTTTCTACCCATTCTTTATTCGATTTACTTTACTGGGGTAATAAGGCGCTCAAAAGAAAATAAACAAAGAACACTTCAAAATTTCAAAATAACAACAACAAAATAAAACATACAAGGCAGAATTTAAAAGGAAACAAATGTAAACCCACTGATTCCTTAATGCTATCCTGGAATTACAGGCATGCTATTACTTGTGCCTTGAAGAGGCAGCATTCGTGACAATACACTGTAGGTATTAAATAATATCCCCTTTACCAAAATTGTAATAATAGAATTCAATTCTTCTTTTCAATCGACCTCCAATTGTTCACAAGCTCGACGAGCATAACTAATATTTCCCACGAACGCTAATCTGAAGGGGCAAGAACTTGACAGCTGTGAGGCAAAGAGATTATTCGCGGGTTTTAACTCGCCAACTTAAATGACGCTAAATTTTTACGTCTGCAGCTTACAACTCGGGTGTAAGCTAAAAATAGACTACTCGACTTATGAATGGGAGGATAAACAAATGAAGGGGAAAATGGACAAGGATAACATTCTCCACAGGGATAATTAAAAAAAAAAAAAAAAAAGAAATGTAAATAAAAATAAAGGAAACTACACAGAACAACAACAAAGGATATTACTTCATACTAAAGGGCGGGCCGCACCGCGGTGATTAAAAGGCAACGTTAAAATTCATAAGGGCAGGAGTCTTGTGCCTCGAGATTCGTAAAAAAAAAAAAAAAAATGAGAAAAGATTAAATGCAAAAGTAAATAATATACGTAAAAAATAAAGGATAACAGAGTGAGGTATTTATGATCTACTTCTTTATCTAACTTCCGTCGCCAACAGACGACGGTCAGAGCTAACTCTCAGCCCAAGGGCGGGGAAAGAAACCCAAAGGGCGCGACCCCTTCAGGAAGAGTTGACACGCCTGCCTTGTGCCAAAGGACGGGCGTAAGGGCGTGCCACTTCCCACTCTGTCTCTCTTACTGCTTCAAAATAAAATTATTTATACATTTCAAAAGGGGATGAAATCCCATATATTAACTGCCGCTTGCGGTGGTAAGTAAGGGAAAGTGTGAAGGAAAGATCGATAGAGAAGGATGAGGGATAGAAATTCCAAAGGAAAGGAAGAAGATAGCGGAAGGCCTTGGCATCCTCTCCTGGATGAAAGGTGCCAAGACGTTCAAAGATGAAGAAGGGGGCCCTATGCCCAGTTTGCACAGGGCCAGAAGAGCTTGGGGCTCCTTGTGGATTACCTGCGATCGCCCACACCCGTGGTAACTCCGCCGCGAACCTCTCCTCCTTGGACCGTTGTCCTTGGCCGGGGAATCGGAGGGCCCGAGGCCAAAGGGCGGCAAGGGGTGCCATCTGGGTCAGCTGCTGCGACAACTGACCCAGGAATCTTGTTCGCCATCTCGGACATTAACCGGCGCAGATCGCAGAGTTCATCGGCCCAGGAAGGCGGGGCAGAATCATGACTCGCGGAAGAATCTGCGGCGGGCGGCGAGAGAGAGGGGACGGCCGGAGGGGGCGGGGTCGACTTGCTTGCAGGGGTGACCAGCTCAGGCACTGACATGGGCACTGGCGCTGGTGGCGATGTGGTGGTGGTCTCGTCTGTCTGGACGGACGGAGACTGGCACTGATCAGTGCGCCGAAGGGGCACTGGCAGAGGAGCTGAAGGCCGAGATTCTCCTGAAGGGAGATCTGGCTGAGGCCTCGGCACTGGCACGGATGCCGCGCCGGGCACTGGACTCGGATTTGGATGATTTATTGGGGAATGGGGACCCCGGAATGGTGGTGGCTTGAAATGGGACGTAAAGTCCTGGCCCAGGAGGACGTCATAGTCTCCTGGAATGTGTTTCGCTACGGCGAGACGAAGGGTCCTGGCTCTCAATGGTGACGAGCTTGCGTCGGTCTATTATAGCTCCATAGGGAACTTTGTCCCTCCTTATGAGGGAAATTTGCGCGCCAGAGTCGTCAAATGCCTTGACCTGGCGTGCTGAGTATTTACCGCGAGGAGGTGCCACATAGATGGGGCCCTCGGCAGGAGGCCCTAAGGACTCGGGATTCGTTACTGCCAGGGCGACGGCGGGAGTTCCTGCCTTATTATTTCTAGGGCATTTTGCCCATGAGGAAGAGTGGCCATAAACCTTGCACGCCGTGCAAAAGGTTTGGCTGAAATCTCTGCGCACTGCCCCAGCAGAGGGCGCAGGCGACTTATTAGGGGGCTGTCCGGGAGAGAGAGACGCGGGTGGTTTACTGCGGCATTGCTCCTTGGCATGCCCGATCTTTTTACAGAACCCGCACACGACGGGCTTCTGTGATTGCCCATTCTTCGGCGGAGGGGCACCCGATAGGTAGGCGGGTGGCGTAATTTTGCGCTGCAGCGAGCTCTCCTGGGGGTGATGGGTGTCCCATAGATCCGCTATTCGGCAGCAATTAGCTAAGGTGGGGGGCTCCTTCTCGGCGATGTGCGTGGCGAGGGCCGGCGGGGTGTAGAGTAGGAAGTTCTCTATTTGTATTTGTTCGATGGCATCGTTGAGGGTCGTAACCCCCACGGCCTCGAACCATTTGGCACGGGCACGCTCGGACTTGTAGGCCCAGTCTGCCCAGGTTTGATTGGCCTCCTTCACTAGCCCGCGCCAGCGCCTCCTCCAGCGTTCAGGGGTTATCTCGTACGCCTTGGCAATAGTCTGGCGTACGACCTCCCAATTTTCCTGTTCCTCCGGCGGGAGGGCCCTGTAGGCAATCAGGGCCTTCCCTCCAAGGAACTTGCCCAACACCAGGGAGAGTTCGGCGGCACTCAGGGGGCAGGCCCTTAACACTGTCTCGGCGCTGTCGAGCCACATCTCGGGCTCGGCCTCCGTCCACTTTGGCATACAAGCGATAGCCTGGCTGAAGGCACTCATTCCCTGGGGGGCAGATGGAGGCGAAGGGCCACTCTGTTGCAGCATTGCGAGTTCATGGGCACGCTGCTTGTCCCTTTCTTCCCTCTCGGCTTCTTCTCGTTTCTCCTGGGCCAGTCTTTCTGCTGCGTCTCGTTTCTCCTGGGCTAGTCTTTCTGCCTCACGTTCCTGTCTCTCTGCGTCTTCCCGTCTCTCCTGAGCCAGCCTCTCTGCTTCTCGTTCCTGCCGTGCGGCTTCTTCTCGTCTCTCCTGAGCCTGTCTTTCTGCCTCTCGTTCCTGCCTTGCGGCTTCTTCTCGTCTCTCCTGAGCCTGTCGTTCTGCCTGTATGGCGTCCATCCTCTCCTGTACCCAGTCTCTTAGTTCTCTCCCGGAAAGGCCGAGTTCCTTCCCTGAGGACATAAAGAACTTGAAATCCTCGCTCTGCTGAGACCGTGTCGACATTTTGCAGGCGGGAGAGGACGCTAGTAACACACCGACTTAATTTCCCAGAGCTGTGGGAATCTTGGACACTTTTTCAAAGGACGTATGATTGGTCTCCCGATTTACCGACGAAATGGGCTGATTGGGGACGATAAGTTAGCAATTATTGGTCTCCCGATTTACCGACGGGGCGGGCTGATTTGGGGACGATGAATTAGCGATGATTGGTCTCCCGATTTACCGACGGAGCGGGCTGATTGGGGACGATGAATTAGCAATGATTGGTCTCCCGGTTTACCGACGAAGCGGGCTGATTGGGGACGATGAATTAGCGATGATTGGTCTCCCGGTTTACCGACGAAGCGGGCTGATTGGGGACGATGAATTAGCGATGATTGGTCTCCCGATTTACCGACGGAGCGGGCTGATTGGGGACGATGAATTAGCAATGATTGGTCTCCCGGTTTACCGACGAAGCGGGCTGATTGGGGACGATGAATTAGCGATGATTGGTCTCCCGGTTTACCGACGAAGCGGGCTGTTTGGGGACGATAAATTAGCAATGATTGGTCTCCCGATTTACCGACGAAGCGGGCTGATTGGGGACGATGAATTAGCAATGATTGGTCTCCCGATTTACCGACGAAGCGGGCTGATTGGGGACGATGAATTAGCAATGATTGGTCTCCCGGTTTACAGACGAAGCGGGCTGATTGGGGACGATGAATTAGCGATGATTGGTCTCCCTATTTACCGACGAAACGGGCTGATTGGGGACGATGAATTAGCGATGATTGGTCT
>JANJGK010007913.1:0-28979 GCA_039081455.1 Macrobrachium rosenbergii
GATTCAATGAATGTTTCCACATTCTGAGTCAACTTCCCGTCAACTAACCCTTTAAAATTTGTAATGCCTGCATTGAAGTTCATCAACCTATGACACACAATTGATTGTGACGTACCTTTTGGCTGCGTCGTTCATTTTGTAAGTAATCACACGCCCTGAGTGTAATATAACATGAAATAAAATTAGATAAGATGGACGAAAGAAACATTCCCCCCAAAAAAAGAAAACGGAAGAACTTGCCTTAAGCCTCGTGACTGCTAAACAGAAAACGGAGCCCTGCGCCTTGCGAGAATGGGAAGATGGAAGGTGTTATTTTCGCTTAGAAATTGCAAACTCACCATTTCACTTAATTAACTCACAATCGCCACTATTCACACTTATCTGGGTGTCTTCTTAACCCCAACCTACTCTACGTATCACCCAGACCTATTTTCACAATTCACCACTCCCGAATACTTAAATAGAAAAAAAAAAAAATCACCGTATTGACGTGCAATTCTGACACGCAGTTATCCCATCGCTTAAGATCTCGACACTGCTCTCAGCTTGTGCCTTACGGCTATCACTATCGGCGAGTGCCTCAGGCGCAGTGTTATCAATTAGCCTATTTCTCCTATCCCTCTTTCGCTATCTTAACCCCAAACATCGCTGCTATCATTTAAACTTTTAACCAATAAAACTAACGACTACCACTGCCATCAATAAAAACCAACACCGCTGCCACCAATTAAAAACTTTCGCACACCGCTGCCACCAATAAAATCTGTTACACCTACAGATTCAAACATTCCTTTCGAAATGCTACGTAACATGTTTCGCAGCCTAACTCCAGAAGACGGTCAACTAGCAACCCTTTCTCTCCCCTCTCTCTCTCTCTCTCTCTCTCTCTCGCACTCTACCCACAGATTCTCTCTCTCTCTCCAACACCATCTTCAAAATGGATACTCTAAGGAAACACAATCTTTCCTACATAAATAGATTTATTATCAAACAAGCCCAACAAGTAATGAATTAACAAAGAAAAGATTAAAATGCTAACAAATGAATTATCAAGTCAAAAATAGTCTAATTCAAGATTTAATCTTACTCTGGCTAAAAAGCCTTTACACTCAAAACTCCCACACATTCCATCTTAGACACTATACGTCTAGTTTAAAGTTAACCACAGTGAAAGCAACCACTAAACTGCAAAGATTGCAGTGTCCTTTCTCTATCACCACAGCAACCCCACAGACATCTGTTGAAAAATTAAACAAACCGTAATCTCCCACAAATACACACGTGTAAGACATAATAATGAAAGTCTAAAATGCATGGTTAACCAATGTCAAATCAGAACACAATAAAATAGAATATTAAAGTGACATAAATGACTTTGTCCAATTCTCCCCACAAATTCATAAGTGTCTTGGATATGGTAAATTCACAAGTTCACAATCCACAAAGAAAAAAAATAGAAGTCTGGATTTACCTTAACTGTCGGTTTCTAAGAGATTGGAAACACACAAAGCCACGTCTGGACGATATCGCTCTCGCTAAGTTAATAATCAACCAGACCTAACTTTTGGGCACAATTAGACATAATCTCCATTTTTCTAACGCACGAACTTACGTACTTCCATACCAACTCGGTCGGTTGCCTCACATATCAGCGACAATATTGTGTGTTCATCGAGCCAAAACCGCTGAAGCAATCGAACTATCTGCTGAGTGCAATGATTTTGTAACTGTGCGACCGTCCTAGTTCCACCTTATAGCTTCTCTTTCGTTTCATCACACTATGACTGAATATACACAGTAATTCAAAGATCAAACACATTACCCCATATATATATATATATATATATATATATATATATATATATATATATATATATATATATATATATATATATATATATATATATATATATATATATATATATATATATATATATATATATATATATATATATATTTGTATGTATATAATTCTGTCTATTGTTCTCGGTTATAAACCTCAATTGCCGTCATTCAAACATTTGTCAGCTGAGGAAAATTACTTTTACAAGCATCACTTCGTTAAGAAAAATAAAGGTAACTGGGCCTCGCACACTGAAAATAAACGAATTCCCACACATACATACGCGTATCCACAAGCAAAAACACAAGTATATGCATGAGGACATGTTTGTAACATTCATAAAAAAAAAAAAAAATTCTTCCAGACATTTAATCAGACAAAATGGAAAACCAACAGTCGGAAGTATAAATAAATCGATAAATAAAAATGAGCGTTATTGTTTTATGATGACGCTTTTAGAGATCTTTGAGGGGCGATATTAAACTGGGCCCCATAATTTTATACCTCATGGACATTAAATCCATCAAGGGACAAGACAGACGAAAAAGGATAATAGTTATTTCTTGACACCATTTAATGTAATTTTGTTACCATAGGTTGCCTTGCCTTGAAAAGTAAATGTTTGCGATAGTTACTTAATGCTTTATAGCATATTGTTCAAGCTGAAAGAATTGCAATATGAGTTCAACTGGGCCCTGAGTAAGGAAAATCAATGTCTTTATATCTTTATTATCAGTCTATCGTTATTAGCCATGTTACTGATAGACACAGCAATTAGATAATTCTGTCAATGAATATTGTTTTTCAAAATTGTACTCATTTAAAGATCAATATAACAATGTGTGTTTTCCCCCCTTCGTAAAAAATTGGAATTAATGATGATTGTTTACCTGATTTTATTTCCATGTTATTTTTCAGATCTGTTTATGGTGTATTCACACCTGTTGCTTGTTATAAATGGTATGCCTGTTATGATGACGTTTTTAAATTAATTTCTGAGCGTTTTGTTAAAGGTACAAATCATTTCAGGATTGAGAAGGCAAATGAATTTTACCCAGCTATTTTTATATATCGTGAATAGACAAAAGTACTTATTTATTGCACAAGACCGTGACCTAGGATTGATTTGCTGAGTTATTTATAACAGCTACATAATGATTACTGTAGCGTATGTGATTTATGAGGTATTAGAGGAAAAATAAAAATTAACGACCAATAATTCTATTACTTAAAACGTGAGGTATATCTACTTTTATTTTTTCCTGTGTATAACACAAGGCATAAGGGTAAGGAACGCCATTCGTTTTGAACTGTCACAAAACCTAGAATTGGACATATTGCCGTCAGTGTTTGACTGACCAAATATACTAGCCTTCTATTAACATTATAAATATGGCTGATAAGCGAAAAGGTGTCCCTTTTCTATGGTTTCTGAGAATAACAGTATATGGTTTCAGCTCCTGTAATATATTACCGTTTGTATCTCCGTGTTTGCGAAACCTTCTTATCTTCATGAAGCTAAATTATCACCGATCCTGTAATAACAAATTGTTAGTCTTTTATGACTAGTGAAAAGGAGCACCTATGGTATTTACTTGTGAGAAGTGATTAACACCCGAGTTGTAAATTTACAATGTTTTTGTTAGAAAATAAAAGAAAAGAGAAATATCAATTCTCAAGAAATTTATTCATAGGGTAAAATCTTCCAATATGTCTTTTTCGGTTACAGTTAAATAATGAATCAACTTTTTTTATATTTTATTCCGTTCTATGAAGCACTCGGATAAATGTATATGTATTGATATGTATACTTCCACTTTGTTTATTTCATAAACTCAAATAATAAACCATAAAAGTATTCTCTTTGTATCTGTCTCACCCCATTTAGCCAAAAGGTTTCATTTTTAGTATGTATATATATATATATATATATATATATATATATATATATATATATATATATATATATATATATATATATATATATATATATTGTGTGTGTATGTATGTATGTATGTATTAAACAAAGATTTGTAACCTCTATGATCGATCACATCACCATTTACAGGGAAAGATATTTTTCTTTGTTTATTATTTTTTATATGAATACCAAATTTTGGTGCTGAACTGAAGTTGTAATTAATACATAATTTTTAATTAAATGAATGAATAAATAAATAAGGGCTTATCTGGTTAATCCATAAACTGGTTTAGTACTGTGAACGAGGTCACTGGCCAATCTAATTCGAAGTTTTATATCCAATTGTGGATTTTACAAAAGTTACGACATAATTCATCTACCCATTTCATATGCCAAATTTCATGCATAAACGTTTCGAGGCACTTAATTACAGGAGTCTGGCTTCTGCTACTCATGAAAGACATAACATTTTTAACCACTGACTACTGTTTTAATTGCTTCTTCATATTCTTACAAGGCTTTCAGGACCTGTTGCTACTTTTATACGAATGTCAATACCAAGAAAGGACTCCATAATTTTTTACTTGTTTAGCCATCAGCAAATAATGATAGACAAAACTTTCAAAAACTATCAATTTTGACTTTTAAAGAGAAAATCAATGGTATGACTTCTATTATACCGAATTTTTTAATCTGCGAAAGAACTTTAAACAAATGGAATTAATGTAAGTTAGCAACTGAATAAAACAATATTATAAAAGTAGTTAATAATAACTGTTTTTTTAAAATGGAAAATAATTTAGGAAAAATAGTTTGTTGTAGTGTGATAAAAATATGAACATCAAATCATTTCGTGCAAAAACAAAGTCATGAAGGAGCAACGCTCAAACCAAACATCATTTAAAGTTCGTTTGGAGCAGGAATAAAAGAGCCTTTATTAACAAGGCTATGTATTACATTTTGCATCAAATAATTCAAGGATTAGTAAATGCTTGCATGTTATACTTGGTTTTCTCTGTACAGGGAATCACCATTGTCATTAACTTCCCTCGAAAAAATATTCACACTAACAAACACACACACACACACATATATATATATATATACATATATATATGTGTGAGTATGTGTGTATATATATATATATATATATATATATATATATATATATATATATATATATATATATATATATAATCTTAGGATAGAAAAAATTTATTTTTTTAATGCAAGATATAAATAATTCTTTATTAAAACAAGGAGATCCTTGCTAAATGTTGACATCTTCACATTCTCAAAGATACCTTTTCAGTACAGTAATAAAACTTTCGCAACAGAACAGGTTGAGTACGAAAACAAATCTAGGTCAGTCCAACAACACCTGCAGTTCCTTTCTCCATGGAAAGAACGAAGATGAAAGGTGTTTATTCAAGAGGAGAGCTTCCTCTTATGTTCCTTTGTTTTTCACTGTGCAAAGTTTATGCAGACATAAGAAGCATAAATCTCTCTCTCTCTCTCTCTCTCTCTCTCTCTCTCTCTCTCTCTCTCTCTCTCTCTCTCTCTCTCTCTCTCTCTCTCTCAGTTATTTTACAGGAAAGTATTTTAAGAAAAAGCAACTTATCAACTTATACGTTTTCTCCTTTACATAATTCTGAATTTTATTCGAATTGCTTTTAAATTTTCTCTATATTTATTTTTCGGTGGTTTATCCCCATTTTTCATTTTCCAAGAGAATATTTTCTGAGTATGAAACTTATGGTATGCATATATGAGATCTGTCGTCAAACCTTACCTATGACAAAAGAGAAAATCTTACACATTATTTGACAACTGATAAGATTTATTCAGAGAGGAAAAAGACGTTGAAAAAGGCAGGAAAGAAAACTAAAAGATACTCAGGCTTATAGGTTTATTCAATAGGGAATTTCCTTCAGGAATTTCCATCTATTTTCATTTGATAATTTAATACTTCAATAAACTGAATGGATTTTCATATGAAAAAATATTCAGATAAATATTCAGGTTTTGTATCGCTTAGTTTACTGTTTTCATCTCTCATGAGCCTGTTTTTACTACTAGTGCACCGTCAATGTAATACAAGGAAAGCTCAAGACGGCCAATCCTTCCCTAATTATGATACGTAGCGTCCAGATGACCACACCATTGCGCCTTAATTCTGTATCCTCCTAAATTCATCAGTGTTGATAAGGATCCTGATATCAATAACGGTGTTACACAAAGATAAAGCATTTGTATTGTAGGTTTATTGTAAAATAATCTGACGAAGCCACTGGGTTGGCTTGCCCATAGAAGAACCCAAAGCGAATGAATGAAAATTAGACAGTTAGGGGCGAAGAAACGCTGCAAGGGACTCCTAGTATTTTCTTTAATTAGCCAACTGGGTCATAAGTTTTTAAAGCAGGTGATAGTGACATGAGGCTTGCATAGGAAAATGTTATTATGCTAATCAGGCCAGATATTCTTATAAAAAAACAGTTCATGCACAGTAGTAAACGTAACACAACTGCGGAATAAAGGCTATATGTATTCTAGCCTTTTATAGTCCATCAGGACGGTTTTGTTCCTAAATTTCCATTGGTTCATCCACCCCTCTTCATGTTAGAGTTGACGAATTCGTTTAGTATCTTCTATCAGAAAAAATAAAAACTAACTGTAAGCTTATTGGTCGAGAAAAAAAGGGAAGGTAAAGGAAAATTGGTCTGTAGAATCTTCTAGCAAGATATGGGGCCAAGGCCTATTTCATTATTAAGGGATAGGGTAGAAAGGCAAACGTCCTTTATTCCCCCTCCAATATTTAATTTCTCGTGCCATATACTTCCCTACGTATTTTTTTTTTATTCTTTTTTTTTATGAGGCAGGATGCAAAGTATGCTAATGTCAAAGAGCACAGAAAATGCTAAACGTTTGTCTATTAGCGAATGCATAATTACTGTCAAGTTGGAAGGAAATTTAAATTGGTTTAGTGTAACAGACCATTTTATGGTACCCTACGTCCTTTTTTACTACCTAAGGGCTAGAAGTTCAGTTATAAATATTTTCTTTTGTCTCATTCCCATCACTTAAGTAAAATAATGTGTGATGAGAACAATTGCTTTACTTTAATTTTACTAATATTAATTCATTTTTATACTACAGTGTGCTAAGCCGTATTATTCTTTCAGTCTTTAAAAGATAATAAAAAAAATGATATTTCAATATAACTGTCAGAATTTCCCGAAAACAATGCAATTTCATAAACACTTTTTTTTTTATATTGCAAATAATTCTGTTATGTAAGCACTGTTTTTAAAGATAACCACAACATGAATATTTTAGAATGGAAATTTGCAGATTTCAGCCCTCTGAGAATGGGATAATGAGACTTAGCCAATTCCTTGGATCAGTAATGTTTTCCTGCATGAATACTAGGCCTTTTTTGCCCATACACGCTTCATTGTGATTACAAAATTATTTCTTTGGGTTTTAAACTTATAAGGACAAGACAAATAATTGAAATCATTTACATCACTATTTAATTCAGTTTTTACAACTATACAGCCATGTGACGATTTCGTCGCGTTGGTCACCGGGGAGAGGAGATTTGCCATTCGACGCAGTACTAGATTTATTTCATTATTTGGTATTCTTAAAGTACATGGTTCATTTTGTTATTAGGAGTGAACATGAGTTTAACAAAGCAAACGTAAATATATTTAATTTTTTGTGATAGATGAAAATGGAAAATATAATGTATTCAGAAAAAAAGTCGTCCAATTTTATAATGAAGAAAAGAATTTTGAATTTTCAAATCCTGTCTTCACAGAGAGAGAGAGAGAGAGAGAGAGAGTGAGAGAGAGAGAGAGAGAGAGAGAGAGAGAGAGAGAGAGAGAGAGAGAGAGAGAGAGAGAGAGAGAGAGAGAGGTGGGGATTCAGTGCAATGACAAGAAGGCAATCAGCAAGATGAAGACTTTTTTCTTACTTTTGTCAAAATGGCGTGCAGTATGAACTGTTTGACTTTCAGCAAAGAAGGAGAGCATAGTCATACCTTTATTATCAAACCATTTGGCCACTGTCTGCTGATTACCATTTCCAAATGACTCCCATTCCTCAAAAAAGCCTCGACCTTTCATCTTCATATCATTATCTGATGTTAACTTTAGTCTTGGAAGTCGACATTGCCTAACTGTCCCACAGCACCAGATTCCTCTTTCAGCCAGACGTTTTTGACGTTGAATTGAGGTAAACCAATATCAGAATACAGTAGGTGATTGTTATCACTTTGCATTGTTTCAGCAAAGTGTAGAACGATATTTGAGGATGCACCGAGGTCTGGAATGTCTTCTTTATTTATATTCCGAATGGACCTTGTATAAGGAATGTAAGGAATTAAATGAATCTTACCCCTACCGTCTGTAAAAACAAAGATCTTGAACTCCCATATTTTTAGCTTCATAGGTAAGTACTGTTCCAAGGTCTGCTTTCCATTGAAAGGCCCAGATGCTCATCATTGGCAATGTTCCGTTGCACTGGAATTTCTTGAATCTTCTTTCTCAAGTGACCTACCATTGGTCCAGCCTTGAAGAAATTATTATTGATTATCCAGTCAGTATTATTCCAGGTGTGTAAGTTTGATTTTATTAGATTTCCGCTTATGACCATAGGCAGTGAAATCCCTGTACCTTTCAAACAGTTCCGCAGAACAGTGCAGACGTGTTTGAGGAGTTCGAACTAAGTTGAAATGAATGGACAATCCTATCCATTGTTCAAATTGCTCCATAGTAAGATTTAGTGTTTTGTTCAATTTTTTTATGAAGCAAAGATACTCGATTGATGGACTATATCATTTAAGAATTCTAAAGTGAAAACTTTCTGAAATATCACTCTGGTTTCCTAAATATACATCAGAGAAATTATTCTTTGAGAACTCATCACTACTTGGGAAGAAAGTTGGTATTGGTAATGGTAATATACTGGCTTTTTTATTGTCCACAAAACTCTTCTTGAGAAAGGGGATATTTGGCTAGTAGTAGTGCTTGAGGAAGGTGGTAGAATTGCAGAAGGATTTTGAATAAACTCCAAATTATCAGGAGGACTGGGAAAGAGAGGCAGAGGTCGTAGTGAGAGTGAGAGGCTCACAGGTCACAATGACCAGCTCAGGCATGGGTTGCGAGGCCACACCTTTGGTGAGCTTCGGCTGTGGTCAGAGGAATCCATCTCTCTTACCGGCACTGGTAGCGGAGCCAAGCCGGGAGAAATGAGGGGATCCAGACTGGGATCTTTTGAATGGAGATCTGGGGTGTGCGCTGGTGCTGGCACTAAGGAAGGACCAAGCATGGGTATTGGATTTGGAGTTTGCTCGCCACACGGGATGGACGTAGCTGGGCACTGCTCAGTGCAAACAAGAGGCACTGGCAGAAACGGTGAATAAATTTGGGGATCTCCAGGAGGAAGATTCATGAGACGCTTTGGCATTGGCAATAGGGCAGGGCCTGGCACAGGAAGGATATTTGAAATTTGCTCGAAATGGAGCTTAGTACTGCTCAGGGTGCTTAGGTGGCACTGGCAGTGGATCTAAGGCAGTTTGTGAATGTTATTCTATGCCTGATGAATTATTTGAGGGGTTTGGACCCCTGGATTATCAAAATTTAGAGGGGGACAGGAAGTCTTGTCCCATGAAGAGGTTATAACCTACAGGAAGGTAACTACTGCAAGAGTGAAATAAAAATAAATAAATAAATTTTTGTTCAGTTGGGTCTTATGACCCTCAATATGACAGTGGGGAGAATCATCTTCATGAGATAGTGATAAGGTGATGCCTGCCAATGGTGGCCCCATACGGAACCTTATTTTCCCTTATGAGGGAGACTTGCGTGCCAGCGTCATCGAATACTGTGACCTGGCATGCGGGATAGCTACCTCGAGGAGGTGCCACAGTATGGGACCCTCAGTTGGAGGGCCTAAGGATTTCGGATTTGTAACTCCGAAAGCAGTGGCGGTTGTACTTGTTTTATTAGGGTATTTTGCCCCTAGGGAGGAGTGCCCATAGACCTTAGAGGCGGTGCAATAATTTCTACTATAAACTTTGTTTGGCACTGTTCCCGTGGAGGGAGCAGGCCCTTTGCTTTTCATCCAAGAGCCAGACGTGGCTCATTGGGGTATTGCTTCATTTAAGGACTTAGGGGGAGTTCCTGACTGATTCTCAGTCCTCAAGTGGCATTGTCAGTGGGGTGTCCTGGACTTTGACAGTGTCCACACACTGGTTTCTTGAGTTGCTGCTGAGAGTTGGTTGAGGCATGTGATGAGGGGTATAACTTTCGTTTATGGGAACTAAGATGAGGATGGTTGGTGTCCCAGCTGTCAGATAAACAGCAACACTTGGTCACCGTTTTAGGAGCCTTATCACATGGATGGGTTGCGAGAGCTGGTGGGGCATATAATAAGGATTCCTTGAGCTGGAAAAGTTCAAGGATGTCCTCCACATTAGTGGCTTTGAGAGAGTCTAGCCATCGTTTGAAGGCTTGGGCCTTTTTGAAAATCCACTCAGACCAGGTTTGGCCTGCTTCGTTTGGCATACTTTTCCACCATTGCCTCCAACAGTCGGGAGTGATCTCAAAGGTTATTATAATGGTTTGGCGGACGAGCATGAAGTCTCCTTGATCCTCTGGTTGGAGAGCATTGAATGCAATGGCACCGTCCCCCTCAAGGTGCATCCCCAAGATCAAGGACACTTCGTCAGTAGAGGGCTTATAGGTTTTCAGGACCTTCTCGACATGGTCGAGCCAGGCTTCGGGTTCAGCTTTATCCCATTTCCTAATTAGGGAGTCGACACTGCTGAGGGCCAAGTGTGGAGAGGTAGTTATTGGGTTATGCCCTCCGTGGGCTGCCATTGCAAGCTGATGTGCCCTTTCTGCTGCCTTCTCTGCTCTTTCTTTCTCCTTCTCTGCTCTTTCTGCCTCTTCCTGTATCTCCCTCTCTGCTCTTTCTGCCTCTTCCCATATCTCCCTCTCTGCTCTTTCTACCTCTCTTTCTGTCTTGGACCCAGTCCCTCAGGGCTTGGCCTGTCAAGCCCAATTCCTTCCCAGCTTCTATGTAGAATTTGAAATCCTCACTTTCGTGGGATCTGGCGGTCTTAGTCATTTTGAGATGATGCTTGTATGGGCATAACCCTTGGGTATAACAATAAGGACTTAGGACGTCGGGTAGGGGTCAATGGTGGTGCTACAGGCAACTAAGAGTGCCCCTTCAGGTGAGGCGGAACTGGCACTCACTCTAATTTTGACCTGAGTGACCTTGGTGTCGTCGATATGAACAACTTTGACTGTTCCGTGGATCTTAGCATAGTGCTAAAATATGATAATTCAAGTGGCTCTGAAGCACTCAGAGCTACATTATGTTCGTGTTGAACAGGTACAGCGTGTCTGAAGAGACGCAAGGTTGTTCGTGATGAAAGGATTCAGTAGCCTATGTCTAAAAGACTAAAGGTAGTTCATGATGAATGGATTTAGTATTCTGAAAAGACCAAAGGTGGTTTGAAAAAATGGATTTGGGAAGTCACGTAAGGACTTCAGATTGTTCCAAATGAACAGAGATAAGAAGTCTCATAAGGACTTGGAGTGTTTGAAATGAACGAATAAGAGGTCTTGTATGGTATGGACTTGTATTGTTCGAAATGAACCGATAAGAAGCCTCGTAAGGACATGGATTGTTCGAAATGAACAAATAAAAAGTCTTGTAAGGACTTAGAGCATTCGAAATAAATGGATAGGAAGTCCGGTAAGGATGTGGATTGTTCGAAGTGAATGAATAGGAAGTCTCGTAAGGACTTGGATAGTTTGAAATGAACACATAAGAAGTCACGTAAGGATGTGGATTGTTTAAAATGAACAAATAAGAAGTCGTATATGGTCTTGGATTTAGCACAATTTTTAATGCAAGCCTTAAATAATGATTTGTTGAGAGATGTTGGAGCTAGCTGGCATGGTTAAATAATAAGGCTTATGTAGATTTGAAAACTGCTTAGAATGAGTTCAAACTTAAGATGCTCAAATAGATAGTCACAATACTTAAAATTACTGTGCATGAGGCAAGGCTATGCTGCCAAAAGGATATTTCAAGTGGCTAATGGAAATATTATAATGTTACTCTGAGACCTGATTTGGGCATGTGATTTGTTCTTAAGCACGTGTTTACATTAGCAAGACCCACAGGTCAGGGTTGACAATGGCTAGGAAGCATGTGAGAGCTGGCAGGGCTGTGGTCAGCGAGGCAGGCCCAAGGTCGTTTTTACAGCCGAATGAATAGATTAACGGACACTGGTCATGAATTGAAGCTTAACACAGAGTGTAATTTTTGGAAACGTCCTAGTATTTCTGGGAAATTTCCTCTCGTCTGGGAAATGAATGAAAGGGTGCTGTCTTCTCACGAGTTACTGACTGAGAAATAAAACAGAATGAAATGGAATTTACCACATGATCCACTTTATGGAGGAGGTAAACAAATGCAAATAATAGACAAATTTTGGCTCGTGTGGCCTGAACAAAGTCTTATGGCATTATAAAATTTACTCTGCAAAAACAAATAATATGCTTACCTAACGAATTCCTAACCTCTACGAGACAGAGATGGAGAGTAAAAATAATAACTCCAACGATACGAAAAATTGCTGGACAAGTAGCCTTCATGGCTTCTAACTTGTGCTTAACTAAGTTTTCAAACAGAAAAAATGGTCTAAATCACATGGGAAGGAAATACCTGCACTATTTCCTGTTGAATACTTCAAAATTCACTTTTCATGTTGCCTAACTAACCTATTGTGAAAGCTATACAAGCTATCATGTATTAGCTATCATAGCTTGTGGAGTGGTTAATAACTCTCTCTTCTCTGTAACTGGGTTGCATGCACGTGGTCTGACAAATTCCCAACTCTATTTCAATTACGATTTTCGTTGTACCTAACATAAAATAAAGATAACAACATTGTACTTACTGTGGAACTGGATCACTTGTGCACTTATAAGGGGAATTTAAGCTAGTAAAAGGTTTGTTTCTAATCTTGAAACCAGCTTTGTTAGCAAAGCTATTCAGCTGATCGTTGCGATTGTAAGGGGCTTGTGGGGGCGGGGGGTGGGCAATCTGCAAGAAGATCTGAGCACAAAGGTCACCACTAGTATGGTTTAATGCTGAGGGCTACAGTAACTTACCTTGGGAAGGTGAAATTTGACTTTAGTAACAGGTTCAGGTAAAATCATATGCAATGATTTTGGCTGAGGGACTCCTTCAAGGGGGGAAGTTATCAGGTAAACACTTAGGTTTCACTTAATTGATTATATTTGCATTAGAATAACACATATCAGAAGAATGGAAGCATAAATACACAGGTAAACAGAGTCCTGCCGTATAATAAGGTTATCAGACAACTGGATCGTTCTCTAAAGGAACTCAAAAGGGTGCCCGCTTCAAAGGGCACCGCAGGGAAGAGGGATAGTGGTTATGCCACTGCAAACACAAGATGATAGACAGATCCACAGCAGGCTAACTCCTATCTGCAATCGAGAATGGACGCAGTTCTTAGCTGAAATAAAGCACTTTGACCAAGGAATCCAGGGATTGCACTGAAGGTCCTTAGAATGGACTTCATTCCGATAACTTTGATTTTAAACAATTACGTTACACTTAACTCCATTGGATCACAAATCAAAACAACTCAAAATAAAAGCAATACAGGTCTCGCTGTAGGTATATTGCACTATAAAAGGGAACAGAAAATCGCAAAAGACTGACAGGGACGTGATTGACACAAAAACCTTGACTCTGGTACATTACTGTCATCGGGAGACAGAGTACTCATCTGGACAGCCTCATGGGATAACAAGGGGCAGCTTGAGGGAGTGAAAGGGAGGACTGAAGTGTCTTGGATAAGGTTCCAACGTCTTCTAAGGCCGGTGTGTCCGTGTGATGCCCTTTTATAGTGTCGGGAGATTAAGATCCTGCTCCCTGTAGATGGCGTTGTATGGAAGTGGGACAGCGTTTCCTATAAAGGTTGGGCGAGTGGACATGAGCATCTGACCCAGGTGTTCAAGATGGTGCTGGTCATGTGGGTCATTTGCTAAGGGCGGAAGCTGCTTTCTCTTTTGACTTTCTTCCTCTGCTGGCTTTGCCTGCCTCAGGCAGGATTAGCATCTCCGAAGGAACAGCAATTGAAATCAAGGCCTTTTGGCAGTCACTTGGATAAGAAAAAGAGAATATGAGCTTACCTAAAAGGGGTAGTGGTGGAGAATTTTACCCACAGTTGACCTTTACGATTGAAATGAAAACAATGAACATTATTTCAACAAATTCTAACCACACACACACACACACACACACACACATATATATATATATATATATAGATATATATATATATATATATATATATATATATATATATATATATATATATATATATATATATATATATATATATATATATATATATATATATATATATATATATATATATATATATATATATATATATATATATATATATATATATATATATATATATATAATGAGTGAGTTTATTAAAAAAGAAAGAGGAATAGTATTTTCCCAGACCTAAATCTAGTATAGTGATTTGTCAAGGTTAGTGACTATTTTGGCCAAAGGGGGATACTAATGAGAACAAAAATGTCCTTGTTAATCGTATGTCGGGTGTATGTCTATAATAGGGAGTTGGCCAGGGTCTGTCTTCGACCCTCGTTGGACTTCCCTGTAGTCCCAGACAAAACTTTTGAGAAATTTCGACGTTCTAGATAAGTGGTTCTCAACCAGGGGGGGAGGGAATCCCCCCTAGGGGGGAATATCAGAGTTTGAAGGTGGGAATTGTGACCATAGGTTGGCAGACTCAAACAGGCTCTGCGACCACATAAAACGCAGTGTGCATTGGTCCGCAGAACTGAGAGGTCACGCCGGCTTTCTCTCTATTTGCTTGTGTGTTTGTGTTAGTATTTTGTTGCATATTATTTGGAAAGCACCTTTTGTGGCAGAAAATTTTGGAAACGGTTGGGGAATGACACTGACATAGCCTATAGTAAAAGGGTGCATGGCCCAAAAAAGTTTGAGAACCACTGTAATCTAGACGCTCATTAGTTTGGGGTGATTTGATAAGCAGATTTTCAATAAGCCAATCAGAAAGCAAAAATTGCAAGAGTTTCCTTATTAGGAAATGATGATAATCGAAAGTGTCATCTTTAGACACGTCCGATTTAGTGATATACAAGCCCCCATGGGGTCGCTCTAAGGGGGAAAACAGGGACAGATAAGAAAGAGAATGAGAGAAAGGACGCCATGATGACTACAGACAAAGACTTTCAGTAGGCGTCTCTTATATCCCACGTAGCCCTAGTCAATCTCTGTAGTCATGAGGTCGTTAGTTATGTGACGGGATGCAGAGAGTCCAGTCCTGAATTATCAAATATACGCAATCGCTGTGTAGTCGGCAAAACGCAGATTGATGCCAAAAGCTTCGAAACAATAGCTGCAGCCAGCATGAGGAGCAGCTCACAACTTAGAATCAATTTCCATAAAAGCGCTCGTTCCCTCTTTTAATGTCCACATCTCTTCCACACCTTTTTTTTTTTTTTATTATTGCCTAACTGTTCTGCTGTTTCACTTTTTGATGTTCAGTTACTTTTTAGCCGCGTATTGGGAAGGTTTGTTTTCGGCGGAAAAATGTATTTTTATAATCTTATTTTATGTGCTGATGTTCCATTTTCATTATTAGAATATAACGAGCCATTGCAACCTTGAAATTGCAATGGAATATTGCGAATCACCGTCGGCAAATTTATCGCTTTCACTTGAATTTTTCCTACTTCAGAAGATTCAAGATCTTCATTTGTTGCCAAAATCAAGTGAGCGTAGCGACATACACCAGAGATATTACGATCCAGCAAAGATATTCAACGAAATATCGAGTCTGCTCATATCCACTAACTCTGCCTCGAATGGTTTATGGCGGTACTTTGGTTTTTGAGATTGGCGTTCCTGTGGGTAATTGATCTTTCATTACTTCGTCCATCACAAGGGAACGAATTATGACAGGATGAACTGCATCGCCCCAGTGAATTAAAGACAGTTTTTCGAGGACTTTGACGTTGGGTACGTTGTAAGGCAAAGGATACTTAATCAAACCTGTTTCTTCTTGCTGTTCCTTCGAGACTAACGCACGATGGTATAATGTGGTATATATATATATATATATATATATATATATATATATATATATATATATATATATATATATATATATATATATACATACATATATATGTGTGTGTGTGTGTTTGTTTATCTATGGCGTTAGCAATTCATCCTCACAGGCGCAGGCCCGGTTGCTCGGCCTTTCGACTACAAAAGGCCTAGCAAGAACTCCGTTGTTTCACGCTTTCCTTCTTCGCATTTGCCTTTATATATATATATATATATATATATATATATATATATATATATATATATATATATATATATATATATATATATATATATATATATATATATATATATATATATATATATATATATATATATATATATATATATATATATATATATATATATATATATATATATGTATATATATATATATATATATATATATATATATATATATATATATATATATATATATATATATATATATATATATATATATATATATATATATATATATATATATATATATATATATATATATATATATATATATATATATATATATATATACACACACACACACACACACACACACACACACACACACACATATATATATATATATATATATATATATATATATATATATATATATAGCTTATGCTGAGATAGATATGCACATATCGCAGATATAGATCTCATTACAGTCATTAAAATTATAAGCTAGTTGCTGATTCGTTTAGGGCAATGAAAAATAAATAGATTGTTCGATCTCATATGCCAAGTTGCCTGTATAAGGTTTTCAGAATAATGAAGGTTTGTTTTTTGTTGAAGTCTATTTGTTTATGTCTATGGAATTTCTGATGTCTTCCAAATATTCTTTTGGTCGGAATCCCTCGACTCCCATAATATTCAAGTGAGGTTCATTTCTCTCCAAATTATCCAGTTGTTTTGCATTTCTATTATCACCCTTCTTAAGACCTTATCATCCTTACACATACAACACCAGAAGCTTTTTGAAAAAATCTCATATCTTTAAAAGCCCCTTGGAACAACATGGGACTGCTGAATGGAGACGTGAAATCGCAGTTTACTAAAGTTACGATTGATTATATGTTGTCTTTTTTAAATAGGAATTTAAAACCATTCGAGGAACGTCCTCTCAGAACTGATATTACAAGCAATGTCTTTTCTTTTAGCTGTAACTGCTAATATTAGGAAACAGAAACCTACCACTATGAACCACTATGTCTAAAGGAGATGAATCTCTGGCAGAAGCAGATATCTTTATCGGGGAACAGTATTCTAGTAAAGGAAGCACACTTGTCCTAAAATAAGTTGCATTGATTTTATCGCTGTTATATATATATGAGCTCTTTCGTACAATGCCTAACTTTCGCGCGGTATTTGCTGTCAGCATTTGGGGATATGCTTGCCACAACAAATCCTGAGATGATCCGTATCTGGAGTATTAGAATGAGAATTATTATTACTACATTATTGGTTACAAAATGAACGTATACAAATGAACTTATACCTGTGCGATAAGCTTGATAAACGTTTTAGGTACCAGGGGTACTGCCTCATATTTAATAACCGAGAAAAACATAAGTATCAGAGGAGATACGTTGTGATATAAGGCCAGCAAACAGATAAAGAGGGGGATGCAAATTTCCTAATAATTGATAATGTATAGGAAAGCGTATCTGTGTGACGCTAGATTTCTACTGTACAAATAGTTAAAGGCCACTGTTTGGGAGAGGAATATATTTTCAAAGTGTGCATTTAAGGAGATTTTAATTTGCATGTCAATTTTTATGTACGTACTGCATACATGTAATGCATGTATAATATATATGATGTATATGCCTTTAATAGCAAATAAAAAAAAAGATGGAGAAAATAAATGATTTCTTATCTACACAAAACTTCATTAGCATTCGTGTGCTGATGTGAACATTTCCAGTGGATTAAAAATAAAATTGTAAAAAAAAAGACATGTTTTAGAACCATTTATACATGTCTATGAACGCCATTCATAACAGACGCAACTCACATCAGGGGTTGTCTGTAGCAGATCTGAATGTCTGTTATTAGAGACGATTATAAGTCTAAGAAAAGTCCTTCAAGCACAAATAATCGGTTTTCTTCGGATGAAGATCACTGAAGGGACGTCATACGAGGAAAACAAAGCTTATGAGATTACTTGCACTTTCAAGTATCACACTTTTACGAGCATTGTAATGACTTAATAAAATTCGAGTATATATTTTTATGTACGTTTTAAGGTTAATCAAAGATTAATTACGATGATTTTAAACATACATATACCATCATAAAGCCAATAGAGCAAAATTAACACAAAAAAATATATTACGAACGTCAGTACCTTAGTCCTAAGCACTGATGATTGTGGATAGTTGGCTGGTGACAAGAGCATTTAATTTTAATATACAGGCAGGGGCGTTCCTAGACATTTTGGGGCCGGGGGGGCCACAGTCCCATTTGGGGCCCCTCTTATGGGGTGGGAGGCGAGCGAAGCGAGCCAAAGCAGCTCGGGGGTTCGGGGGGGGGGGGCTGTAAGCCCCCCCCCTTGGAAAATGTTTAGAATATGAGCAATTGTAGGATCATTTTAAAAGCACTTGTAAATGCAAATTTCAGAAATTTGATTTCTTAAATTTCGCATTTTGGCCCCCCCGCCCTCTCACTTTGGGGCCCGGGGAGCGATTTCAAACATCCCTCCCCCGCCTCAGCAACGCCACTGCATACAGGTGTGGAATAATGCTGGGATGATACATGATGGTGAGTCCTGAGATGACAGGAGTCCATCAATCGTTGTATAATCTTGGTTAGCTCCGTTATGGGTCGAGCCTCGTGGGCTGATTAGCTGAAATTAGTTATCTAGTGCCCTCTTGATGAAGTATTATGTCGAATTCTGTAGTTTTCCCTTTGTACGAGCAGTTGCTTCCGACAGCCATTTCAGCTTCAGTCCAGTTTATGGTATAACAAGTAGCTATCAGATGGACGAAAATCCCCAACTTCTGATAAAATATCTTAATTATTCTTTATGCTATATTGATCTTTTCCGGATGAACTGCCAGTTTCTCTGATATAAAGTTCATCGCTGCTCTAGAAAGAAAGTTAATAAACAACAGCATCAGTCTAATTTTTAACGCGTTATACATAAGTAACCGAACTAACCATTGTTTAAGGATTATGGAAAAGAAAAGGATTGTCGGATATAATGTTGCAAACTTAAGGAAGGTTTATTTTCTTATTAAAGACTATTATTTTTGTGTCTGTGGATCCTATAAAGTATATTTTTTTCTTTTTTTTGGTAAGTTTTTCGATGACATATGTCGAGTAGAGTAACTGAGTCAGATATTGGCGATTCATGTGAAATTCTTATTTCACATAATCGTCCAAGCATATCCAAACAATGAAAAATAGACTTTAGTGAATTGTGATAGTGACTGAATCGTTATAATAACTTAGGAGGTACGGATAGGAAACACAAAAGTTAGATTTCTTTATACAGTAAAGGTATATTTTTTTTCTATTCTGGCATGCTTAAAGGACTTACGAAAGAACATTTGACATCTTTTCCTTTAGAGATCATGAGCGGTAAACTTTGTCTTTAAGTGTTCCACGGAAATTTTCGCCAGGAGAGGGGTGAGGAAGGGCCAGCCAATTCACTGCCCGAATTTTTTTTATATAGTTACAGCTAAAAGAAAAAACATTGCTTGTAATATCAGTTCTGAGAGGACGTTCCTCGAATGGTTTTAAATTCCTATTTAGAAAAGACAACATATAATCAATCGTAACTTTAGTAAACTGCGATTTCACGTCTCCACTAAGCAGTCCCATGCTGTTCCAAGGGTGTTTTAAAGACATGGGATTTTTTCAGAAAGCTTCTGGTGTTGTATGTGCAAGGATGATAAGGGTCTTAAGAAGGGTGATAATAGAAATGCAAAACACTTCGATAATTTGGTGAGAAATGAACCTCAATTGAATAATATGGGAGTCGAGGGATTCCGACCAAAAGAATATTTGGAAGACACCAGAAATTCCATAGAAATAAACAAATGGACTTCAACAAAAAACAAACATTCATTATTCTGAAAACCTTAAACAGGCAACTTGGCATTTGAGATCCAACAAACTATTTATTTTACATTGCCCTAAACGAATCAGTAACTGGCTTATAATTTTAATGACTGTAATGAGATTTATATCTGCGATATGTGCATATCTATCTCAGCATAAGCTATATATATATATATATATATATATATATATATATATATATATATATATATATATATATATATATATATATATATATATATATATATATATATATATATATATATAGGCAAATGCGAAGAAGGAAAGCGTGAAACAACGGAGTGGTTGCTAGGCCTTTTGTAGTCGAAAGGCCGAGCAACCGGGCCTGCGCCTGTGAGGATGAATTGCTAACGCCATGGATATATATATATATATATATATATATATATATATATATATATATATATATATATATATATATATATATATATATATATATATATATATATTTATATATATATATATGCCACATGATACCATCGTGCGTCAATCTCGAAGGAACGGCAAAAAGAAACAGGTTTGATTAAGTATCCTTCGCCTTACAACGTACCCAACGTCAAAGCCCTTGAAAAACTGTCTTTAATTCACTGGGGCGATGCAGTTCATCCTGTCATAATTCGTTCCCTTGTGATGGACGAAGTAATGAAAGATCAATTACCCACAGGAACGCCAATCTCAAAAACCAAAGTACCGCCATAAACCATTCGAGGCAGAGTTAGTGGATATGAGCAGACTTGATATTTCGTTGAATACCGTTGCTGGATCGTAATATCTCTGGTATATGTGGCTACGCTCACTTGATTTTGGCAACAAATGAAGATCTTGAATCTTCTGAAGTAGGAAAAATTCAAGTGAAAGCGATAAATTTGCCGACGGTGATTCGCAATATTCCATTGCAATTTCAAGGTTGCAATGGCTCGTTATATTCTAATAATGAAAATGGAACATCAGCACATAAAATAAGATTATAAAAATACATTTTTCCGCCGAAAACAAACCTTCCCAATACGCGGCTAAAAAGTAACTGAACATCAAAAAGTGAGACAGCAGAACAGTTAGGCAATAATAAAAAAAAAAAAAAGGTGTGGAAGAGATGTGGACATTAAAAGAGGGAACGAGCGCTTTTATGGAAATTGATTCTAAAGTTGTGAGCTGCTCCTCATGCTGGCTGCAGCTATTGTTTCGAAGCTATTGGCATCAATCTGCGTTTTGCCGACTACACAGCGTTTACGTATATTTGATAATTCAGGACTGGATTCTCTGCATCTCGTCACAAACCTAACTTACTCATGACTACAGAGATGGACTAGGGCTACGTGGGATGTACGAGACGCCTACTGAAAGTCTTTGTCTGTACTCATCATGGCGTCCTTTCTCTCCTTCTCTTTCTTATCTGTCCTTGTTTTCCTCCTTAGAGCGCTCCCAGACTGATGAGCGTCTGGATTACAGTGGTTCTCAAACTTTTTTGGCCCATGCACTCTTTTACTATATGTCAGAGTGTCATTCCCCCACCGTTTCCAAAATTTGTCTTCCTCGAAAGGTGCTTTCCAAATAATATGCAACAAAATATTAACACAAACACACAAGCTAGTGGAGAGAAAGCCAGCTTCACCTCTCAGTAGTGCGGACCAATGCACACTGCGTTTTATGTGGTCGCATAGCCTTTTTGAGCCTGCCAATCTGTGGTCACAATTCCCGCCTTGAAACCCTGACATTCCCCCCTTGTTGAGAACCACTTATCTAGAACGTCGAAATTTCTCAAAAGTTTTGTCTGGGACTACGGGGAGGTCCAACGATGGTCGAAGACAGACCCTGGCCAACTCCCTATTATAGACATACACCCGACATACGTTTAACAAGGACATTTTTGTTCTCATTAGTACCCCTCTTTGGCCAAAATAGTCACTACCATTGACAAATCACTAAACTAGATTTAGGTCGGGGAAAATATTATTCCTCTTTCTCTTTTAATAAACTCATTCAATATACACACACATACACACACACACACACACACACACGCGCACACACACACACACACACACACACACACACACATATATATATATATATATATATATATATATATATATATATATATATATATATATATATATATATATATATATATATATATATATATATATATATATATATATATTGTAATGAGGTAGACCTCTCACATGCTATCTCTTTCTCCAAGAATTGCAGTAACATACAATATAAAAATAATGTATATTTTTTAAATAATGTTCATTGTTTAATTTCAGTCATAAAGGTCAACTGTGGGTAAAATTTGCCACTATGTAACTCCTCTCACCACTACCGCTTTTAGATAAGCTCATATTCTCTTTTCCTTATCCAAGTGACTGCCAAAAGACCTTGATTTCAATTGCTGTTCCTTCGGAGATGCTAATCCTCCCTGAGGCAGGCAAAGCCAGCAGAGGAGGAAAGTCAAAAGAGAAAGCAGCTTCTGCCCCTGGCAAATGACCCACATGACCAGTGCCATCTTGAGCACCTGGGTCAGATGCTCATGTCCCACTCGCCCAACCTTTATAGAAAACGTGGTCCCACTGCCATACAATGCCATCTACAAGGAGCAGAATCTTAATCTCATGAAACTATAAAAGGGCATCACACGGACACACCGGCCTTAGAAGACATTGGAACCTTATCCAAGACACTTCAGTCCTCCCTTTCGCTCCCTCGAGTTGCCCTTGTTATCTCATGTGGCTGTCTAGATGAGTAATCTGTCTCCTGATGAAGGTAATGTACCAGAGTCAAGGTTTTTGTGTCAGTCATGTCCCTGTCAGTCTTTTGCTATTTTCCGTTCCCTTTCCTAGTGTGATATACCTACAGCGAGACCTGTATTGCTTTTATTTTGTGATGTTTTCATTTATGATCCAATGAAGTTAAGTGTAACGTAATTGTTTAAAATCAGAGTTACTGGAATGAAGTCCATTCTAAGGACCTTCAGTGCAACACCTCAATTCCTTGGTCAAAGTGCCTTATTTCAGCTAAGAACCAAGTGCATTCTTGATTGCAGATAGGAGTTAGCCTGCTGTGGATCTGTCTATCATCTTGTGTGTGCAGTGGCATAACCACTATCCCTCTTCCCTGTGGTGCCCTTTGAAGCGGGCACCCTTTTGAGTTCCTTAGAGAACTATCCAGCTGTCTGTTAACCTTCTTATACGGCAGGACTCTGTTTACCTGTGCTTTTAGGCTTCCATTCTTCTGATATGTGTTTTTTTTTTTTCTAATGCAAATAAAATCAATTAAGTGAAACCTAAGCGTTTACCTGATAACTTCCCCCCTTGAAGGAGGCCCTCAGCCAAAATCTTTGCATATGATTTTACCTGAACCTGTTACTAAAGTCAGATTTCACCTTCCCAAGGTAAGTTACCGTAGCCCTCAGCATTGAACCATATCAGTGGCGACCTTTGTGCTCAGATCTTCTTGCAGATTGCCCGCCCCCCACCCCCACAAGCCTCTTGCAATCGCAACTATCAGCTGAATAGCTTTGCTAACAAAGCTGGTTGCAAGATTAGAAACAAACCTTTTACTAGCTTAAATTCCCCTTATAAGTGCATAAGTGATCCAGTTCCACAGTAAGTACAGAGTTGTTATCTTTATCTTATGTTAGGTATGACCAAAACCGTAACTGAAATAGAGATATGATTTTGTCAGACTATGTGCATGCAACCCAGTTATATAGAAGAGAGAGTTATTAACCACTCCACAAGCTTTGATAGCTAATACATGATTGCTTGTATGCTTTCACGATAGGCTAGTTAGGCAACCTGAAAAGAGAATTTTGAAGTATTTAACAGGAAATAGTGCAGGTATTTCCTCCCCATATGATTTAGACAATTTTCCTGTTTGAAAACTTAGTTAGGCACACGTTAGAAGCTATGAAGGCTACTTGTCCAGCAATTTTTCATATCGTTGGAGTTATTATTTTTACTCTCCCTCTCTATCTCTTAGAGGTTAGGAATTCGTTAGGCAAGCATATTATTGCTTTTGCCGAGTAAGTTTTATAATGGCATAAGACTTTGTTCAGGCCACATGAGCCAAAATTTGTCTAGCATTTGCATTGTTTAACTCCTCCATAAAGTGTATCATGTGGTAAATTCCATTTCATTCCATTACATATCCCAGTCTGTAAGGCATGAGAAGACAGCACCCTTTCATTCATTTCCCAGACAAGAGGAAATTTCCCAGAAATACTAGGACGTTTCCAAAAATTACACCCTGTGGTAAGCTTCGATTCATGACCAGTGTTCTTTCATCCATTCATTTGGCTGTAAAAACGACCTTGTGGCTGCCTCACTGACCACAGCCCTGCCAGCTCTTACATGCTCCCTAGCCATTGTCAACCCTGACCTGTGGGTCTCGCTAATGTAAACACCTGTTTAAGAACAAATCATGTGCCCACATCAGGTCTTAGAGTAAAATGTAATATTTCCATTAGGCACATAAAATATCCCTTTGGCAGCCTAGCCTTTCCTCATGCACAGTAATTTTAAGCATGGTGACTATCTATTTGAGCATCTTAAGTTTGAACTCATTCTAAGCAGTTTTCAAATCTACATAAGCCTTATTATTTAACCATGCCAGCTAGCTCCAACATCTCTCAACAAATCATTATTTAAGGCTTGCATTAAACATTGTGCTAAATCCAAGACCATATATGACCCTTTATCTGTTCATTTCGAACAATCCACATCCTTACAAGACTTCTTATCTGTTCATTTCAAACAATCCAAGTCCTTAAGAGACTTCTTAATCATTCATTTAGAACAATCCATGTCCTTATGAGACTTCTTATTCATTCATTTCGAACAATCCACTTCCTTACCGGATTTCCTATCCATTTATTTTGAACACTCGAAGTCCTTACAAGACTTCTTATTTGTTCATTTTGAACAATCCATGTCCTTACGAGACTTCTTATCCCTTCATTTCGAACAATACAAGTCCATACAAGACTTCTTATCCGTTCATTTCAAACACTCCAAGTCCTTAGGAAACTTCTTATCTCTGTTCATTTCAAATAATCGGAAGTCCTTACGTGACTTCCCAAATCCGTTCATTCAAATCACCTTTGGTCTTATCAGACATACTGAATCCGTTCATCATGAACAACCTTTAGTCTTTTTAGACATACCGAATCCTTTCATCACGAAAAAACCTTGAGTCTCTTCAGACACACTGAACCCCTTCAACACGAACATAATGTAGCTCTGAGTGTTTCAGAACCACTTGAATTATCATCTTTTAGCACAATCCTAAGATCCATGGAACAGTCAGAGTCGTTCATGTCGAAGACACCTAGGTCACTCAGGTCAAAATTAAATTGAGTGCCATTGTCGCCTAACCCGAAGGGGCACTCTTAATTGCCCGTAGCACCACCATTGACCCCTACCCCATTTCCTAAGTCCTTATTGTTATACCCAAGGGTCATGCCCATACAAGCATCATCTCAAAATGACTAAGACAGCCAGAACCCAGGAAAGTGCGGATTTCAAGTTCTACATGGAAGCTGGGAAGGAATTGGGCTTGATAGGCCAAGCTCTGAGGGAGTGGGTCCAAGACAGAGTAGACTTTGCCAAGACAGAAAGAAAGGCAGAAAGAGCAGAGAGGGAGAAACAGGAAGAGGCAGAAAGAGCAGAGAGGGAGAAGCGGGGAGGCACAGAAAGAGCAGAGAAGGAGAAAGAAAGAGCAGAGAAGGCAGCAGAAAGGGCACATCAGCTTGCAATGGCAGCCCACGGAGGGCATAACCCAATGAATACCTCTCCATACTTGACCCTCTGCAGTGTCGATTCCCTAATTAGGAAATGGGATAAAACTGAACCAAAAGCCTGGCTCGACCACATCGAGAAGGTCCTGACGACCTATAAGCCCTCTTCTGACGAAGTGTCCTTGATCTTGGGGAAGCACCTTGACGGGAAGGTTGCCATTGTGTTCAATGCCCTCCAACCAGAGGCTCTAGGAGATTTCATGTTTATCCTGGAGATCCCTGTACTGATTCACCGTCTCTGCCAGTGCCTCTTGATTGCACTGAGCAGTGCCCAGCTGGGTCCATCCTGAACGGCGAGCAAACTCCAAATCTAATATCCATGCTTGGTCCATCCTTAGTGCCAGCGCCAGCGCATGCTCCAGATCTCCATTCAAAAGATCCCAGTCTGGATCCCCTCCTTTCTCCCAGCTTGGCTCCGCTACCAGTGCCGGTAAGAGAGATGGATTCCTCTGACCACAGCCGAAGCTCACCAAAGGTGTGGCGTCGCAACCCATGCCTGAAGCTGGTCATTGTGACCTGTGAGCCTCTCACTCTCACCACGACCTCTGCCTCTCTTTCCCAGTCCTTCTGATAATTTGGAGTTTATTTAAGATCCTTCTACATTTCTACCACCTTCCTCAAGCACTACTATTAGCCAAATATCCCCTTTCTCAAGAAGAGTTCTGTGGACAATAAAAAAAGCCAGTATATTACCATTACCAATACCAACTTTCTTCCTGAGTAGTGATGAGTTCTCAAAGAATAATTTCTCTGATGTATATTTAGGAAACCAGAGTGATAGTTCAAAAAGTTTTCATTTTAGAACTCTTAAATGATATAGTCCATCAATCGAGTCTCTTTGCTTCATGAAAAATTTAATCAAAGCACTAAATCTTACTATGGAACAATTTGAACAATGGATAGGATTGCCCATTTATTTCACCTTAGTTCGAACTCCTCAAACACGTCTGCACTGTTCTGAGGAACTGTTTGAAAGGTACAGGGATTTCATAAGCGGAAATCTACTAAAATCAAACTTACACACCAGGGATAATAATGATTGGACAATCAATAATAATTTCTTCAAGGCTAGACCAATGGTAGGCCACTTGAGAAGAAAGATTCATGAAATTCCAGTGCAACAAAACATTGCCAATGATGAGCATCCTGGGTCTTTCAATGGAAAGCAGACCTTGGAGCAGTACTTACCTATGAAGCTAAAAATGTGGGAGTTCAAGATCTTTGTTTTTACAGACGGTAGGGGTAAGATTCATTTAATTCCTTACATTCCTTATGCAAGGTCCATTCAGAATGTAAATAAAGAAGATATTCCAGACCTCGGTGCATCCTCAAATTTCGTTCTACACTTTGCTGAAACAATGCAAAGTGATAATAATCACCTACTGTATTCTGATATTAGTTTACCTTAATTAAACGTCAAAAACATCTGGCTGAAAGAGGAATCTGGTGCTGTCGACTTCCAAGACTAAAGTTAACATCAGATAATGATATGAAGATGAAAGGTCGAGGCATTTTTGAGGAATGGAAGTCATTTGGAAATGGTAATCAGCTGACAGTGGCCAAATGGTTTGATCATAAAGGTATGACTGTGCCCTCCTTTGCTGAAAGTCAAACAGTTCATACTGCACGCCATTTTGACAAAAGTAAGAAGAAAGAGTCTTCATCTTACTGATTGCCTTCTTGTCATTGCACTGAATCCCCACCTCTCTCTCTCTCTCTCTCTCTCTCTCTCTCTCTCTCTCTCTCTCTCTCTCTCTCTCTCTCTCTCTCTCTCTCTATGAAGACAGGATCTGAAAATTCATGATTCTTTTCTGCATTATAAAATTGGACTACTTTTTTCTGAATACATTATATTTTTCATTTTAATCCATCGCACAAAAAATAAATATATTTACGTTTGCTTTGTTAAACTCATGTTCACTCCTAATAACAATATGAATGCTAGTACTTTAAGAATACCAAATAATGAAATAAATATATTACTGCATCGATTGGCAAACTTCCTTTCCCCGGAGACCAACGCGACGAAATCGTCACATGACTGTATAGTTGTAAAAACTAAATTGAATAGAGATGTAAATGATTTCAATTATTTGTCTTGTCCTTATAAGTCTAAAACCCAAAGCAATAATTTTTTTTATCACAATAAAGCATGTACTGGCAAAAAAGGCCTAGTATTCATGCAGGAAAACCTTACTGATCCAGGGAATTGGCTAAGTTTCATTATCCCATTCTCAGAGGGCTGAATTCTGCAAATTTCCATTCTGAAATATTCATGTCGTGGTTATCTTTAAAAACAGTGCTTACATAACAGAATTATTTGCAATATAAAAAAAATGTTTATGAAATTGCATTTTCAAGATCCCTACATTGTTTTCGGGAAATTCTAACAATTATATTGAAATATTTTTTTTTTATTATCTTTTAAGGACTGAAAGAATAATACGGCTTAAAACATTGTAGTATAAAATGAATTAACATTAGTAAAATTAAAGTAAAGCAATTGTTCTCATCACGCATTATTTTACTAAAGTGATGGAGATGAGTTGAAAGAAAATATCTGAAACTGAACTTCTAGCCCTTAGGTAGTAAAAAAAAGACGTAGGGTACCATGAAAATGGTCTGTTACTCTAAACCATTTTGCATTTCCTTCCATCTTGACAGTACTTATGCATTCGCTAATAGACAAACGTTTAGCATTGTCTGTGCCCTTTGACATTAGCATACCTTACATCCTGCCTCACAAAAAAAAAATAAAATAAAAAATACGGTAGGGAGCATATCGCAGGAGAAATTAAATATTGGAGGGGGAATAAAGGACATTTGCCTTTAATACCCTATCCCCTGGTAATGAAATTTACCTTGGCCCCTCATCTTGCTAGAAGATTCTGCAGACCAATTTTCTTTTAGCTTTCCTTATTCTCGACCAATCATCTTCCAGTTGCTTTATTTCTGATAGAAGACACAAAACGAATTCGTCAACTCTAACATGGAGAGGGGTGGATGAAATCTGCCCTATTGAGAACCAATGGAAATTTAGGGACAAAATCGTCCTGATGGACTATAAAAGGCTAGAATACATATACCCT
>JANJGK010007914.1:0-28979 GCA_039081455.1 Macrobrachium rosenbergii
ACAAGTGACCCAAACCCCTTCAGGTGGAACAAGCGCGCCTTGAGGCACCCCACCACTTCATCTTATAGGCCTAATGCCACCATTCAATGTAAGTGATTGAGTCAGGTAAATGGGAGGAGACGTGCAAAGCTAATGTCCTCCTGCCCTGAGTTCTTCCTCCCCCAGCAGGACAGCAGGTCGGACTAACGTCAGCCTTCACCGTACACGTGGACCACCAGGCCAGTTTAGGGTCTGTGTGATATTCCTTGCAAGAATCCACCCCATTGCCAGTAATTAGGGATGTGTATAGGCCTAATTAAACTAGTAATTGCCATGTAATTCGATAAAACCCTACCTAATTTTGCCACATTGACAGGTAATTAGAGAAAAACAACATCTTTAAAAGATAATTAAGTAATTAGGGAGAAATATGCATCCCACTGCCACTAATTAGGGATATGAACAGGCCTAACTAACTAGTAATTCCGTAATTAGGGAGAAACCAATGATTAACAGCTAATTTGGTAGGGAAACTTTTCATTATCGTAATTTGGGCAAGAAATCTTCCTCTTTAACAGGTAATTATGTAATTATGAAGAGATGTTCATCCAATTGCCTCGTGATTAGGGGATAATCTGCTTCATTCACACATAATTATGGAGCAAAAATATACCTCATTTACGGGTAATTATGGAGGAATGTCCAGCACCTGATTGGTATATTCATTTGGGCTTTTTGAAGTTAGGATTTCTTCCCAAATTCTTTCAGCTCCCAGCTTTAACAAGCCTACAAAAGCAATTTTGTACTGTTCACAGGAACAAGTCTGCAAGACTATGAATAGCCATTTCATTTTGCTTACAAAACACAAGACTATCAAGATAATATCTCTTTGTTATACTTATCAAAATAGGGCCACATGACTAAAATTTGCCCAAGTCACAATTGCTGTTTAATATTGACCATGAAATGTGGAATTTCATGTTACAAAAACTGGCCTTCACATATTCACTACAGTAAGATTGCAAGACACAAAACACTGTAGTTTTGTACTGATCACCTATAAAGGAGCACAGATTTATATATATTTTTCATAGTAATCATTTTGATGTTATCATCATTCCTGCTGTCAGGACCTGCTAGTACAAGTTAGGAAAACCTTCATGTGAAGTTTAATACTTTTAATTTAGACATTATACCTCAAAACTCTCCTTTAAAGAGCTATTGCCAATTTAAGTTTCAGTATCTTTATATTTTTGGTCAGAGTTTAGGATATTCTAAATCTTGACCTTTCATCTCACAACTTCAATAACTGCAAACATCTCTAGGCAAAAGCCTCGATCAAACTCACACATTCTGGGCATAGAAATATCAAACTCTGACTCTTTTTAGGCAAAACAACTATACAAAAATCATTTAGGCAAAAAACTAGATCAAACTGTGAGTAGAAAAAAACTCTCATTTCGAGCAAAATAACTAGACTAAACTGTGACACTTTCTAAGCAATAACTGAAGAACTAACACAAGACGAAAAACACTTTCAACTACTAATTCTTTTTAGGTAAAAACTGACACACTTTCAATGCAAAAATTCTCCCCCAAAGATACACTTTTTAATCAGATCTGTCCCAAACAAACAACTTTTCTATTTAAAAAAAAAAATTTCCAGAATTGACATACTTTTTGGAAAAAATTATCACACTTCCAGCCTTCCAAGCCAAAAAACTCCAGGACTAACAGACTTCCTGGTCATAAAACTAACAGGATTAAAGATTTTTCAACCCAGTGGCTAATGAATCCTATAAATATATCCAAGGCAAATAGGAAAAACTCTCCCAAACTAGATTTCTTAGCAGAAACAAACCACAAACTACCAAAAAATACCAAACTTTATAGGTGTCTAACAGACCTTCTAAAACTGAACTAACAGACTTTAAAACCAAAGAAATTCCAAACCATCAGACTTTCTAACCAAAGAAAATATTAAAAAAAACATTTTCTAGCAAAAATAGTAGCTAAGAGACCTCTAGGTCACACATTAAGAGACTTCACAACCCAAAAAACCTTTCTAGTCAAAAACTCAGACATAACATCTTGGAATTAAAAGGCTACAAGATTTTAAAAGCATCTCAGTAACATTGTAAATGAATATATATCCCACCTTTTCACAATCACTTCAGGGATATTATCATAAACCAGTACCTTTCTACACCCTAAACTGATAGAAACCAACACATCCTGAATGCAAAAAATATATATAAAACAAAGACTTTGAAAGGCAGAGTTATCATGAAGAATCAGACCTAGCTTCCCAGATCAAGACTTTATTTAAAAGTGAAAGTATCACACAGTAACACCCTTTCTTACAGCAAATGTCAGGAAAAACTTCTTCAATCTGAAATACCACAATAAACTTCAAAATAACAGTATACAAAAAAGTAGCGTATATCATGAAATTTGAAAGTAACAGATTTAACAGTTAGACTTTCTAAAACCACACCTACCATCAGAAACTGAACTTTCTAAATGAAATTTTGAAAAGAACAGAGACTTCCTGAATCCCAATTGATCTTGGACCATTTTTCTGAATCCTGGACTCGTTTCAAACACCATCAAACATATCCTGTGCCATGAAACTTAATATCATGTAATCCAGATTCTACCATTGTGGATCCTACTGTCATTAAATGGTTTCTGAAAACCAAACTACACCGTCACCAAGAAATTGCTAAGTAGCAAATCCACTTTCAACTATAAATTGGTGAGTACTAAATCCACTGTCACCAGTTTTATAAACTGGTAAGTACCACATCCACTCTACCCATCTAACATTCAAATACCAAGTCCATTGTCACCAAATAAAATAACATTTGAATACATATGCCACCACCATAAACTAATATTGTCCATATTCTATACACCACCATACAAGATCAAACAAAATCTAATCATGATGTACCAT
The DNA here is from genome assembly GCA_039081455.1 of Macrobrachium rosenbergii. Classification (NCBI taxonomy): domain Eukaryota; kingdom Metazoa; phylum Arthropoda; class Malacostraca; order Decapoda; family Palaemonidae; genus Macrobrachium; species Macrobrachium rosenbergii. Next base: position 2,939 of record JANJGK010007914.1, read on the forward strand.
ACCTTTAATAAGCTAGACATTATTAGGCTTTCCAGTAGAACAAAGCTTTTAACATTATCATACAACAGTCTTTAATTCATCATACTACAAAACTATTATCGTAAGCTGAAACTTCAAATTTCAAAGTACAGTGCTGTGAGGAAGGGCTTGAATAAAACACAAAGTACCACCATAGAAAATAAGATGTATTTAATCCCAAACTAAATATCTTCCGTACATTTCTTGACTTCCATTGCTATTCAAAAATAGCAAACTTCCACCTTTACAATACGATAAAATTCCATAGGAAACCTCTTTACACATCTACTGAATTCTAGAGAGTTACATTATAAATCAATTTAAAAACCAGGAAATATTCTAATCTACACTGAATCTACTGGAATCTAGAAAGTTATATTAAAAATCAATGTAAGAACCAGGATAATACAGTATTATAAATCAATGTAAGAATCAGGAAATGCTCTAATCTACATCAAGTCTACTGACATCTAGAAAGATACTATAAATCAATTTAAAAACCAGGATAAGTTCTAATCTACACCATGACCAGTGTCTTAAATCAAGTTACCCAAGATCAAGTATATGAACTACAAAATCTGTTGATATTCTAGTGACTTCTACAATTACCCCGACCCAGTAAGACCTGCCAAGACCAAGTAGGAGCACTGAAAAAGCTGTAAAAGTTATAAATCTAAATACCGAAAAAGCAACGAAATCGAATCTCTTATCAATTTCTCCCCAGCAACAAAATGTTACAAAACAATCATTCCTTTCTTTTTTTAATTCTTCAGCTGAAAACTCTAATGGACAGTCAACAAATCAGCTTGGAGAGAGAGAAAAGTTATAGGAAAGGTGATAAATAAAGACACACGATGGAATAAAAAGTAAGACCGATAAACCTGAATTCAGAAGTCAGCTGAAAAAGGAAGAATGAATTTGCTCCTATCTTGAACATTTGGAGGTCAGAAGATTTAGCAGCTGCACTAAGCAAACTATTCCATATTCAGTTATATCCAAAATAAAACTCTTGGCAAATTAAGTAGTATTATATCTGATACTAGAAAATGACAAACTGTTTCCAGCAGCAGCCAGCCTATCGCTGCGAGCAAAAAGTTACATCACTTAACAAAGACTGCAGAGGATTTTGTCATTGTCATACGTTTCATACAACAAACTAATGAACTCATTCTATATCTATGCCACAAGTCAACATTAAGAATGAGCAAAATACTCTTTACTGATGACAACTCTATCCAAGAATTTGAGATAAGTCAGCACCTGAAGACCAAACTTGTAAACAACACACCAAACCACCATTATTTAAGCGCCTCCCATCAGAGACATAATTCTCCAATTTAAAGAGCCAACACAAAGCTCAGTCAACCTATACAACACCTTCTTTGTCAACAAACCGTAAGAGGAAACCTGTGAACATCTGACATCAATTAACAATCACATCAACAAACCGAGGGTTTTTGTAACTTTCGTAAGGAAATGGCAACTGGCTTCTCCACAGCATCTGATTCATCTACATCTTACCAAGGTTTTAAGGGAATATTTTCTTATCAATAAAACCTTTCAACAGAAAGGTAACCTACAAGTGAGGACAGTTTCCTTATTCCATTAAATGACCAGGAAAACATTTGTTCTACATTCACCTTTTGCATTCAGAAAAGTCTAGATGTTACCTCACACTGCCTCAAGACCAAAGAATGCTTTTTGGCAAGGTATTTGGTGATGTAGTACAATAACCTCTACAATATATCAAAGGCCATATTCTGTCTTATTGCCTTGTTAGAAACTTGTCAAATGAATGTTTGTCAATTTTCGACCAAAGATTTACATATTTCAATCAAAGTTCCTCCAGGATTAACACCCAAACTCTCTAATTGTTGTATAATTACTAACGATGTGATGAACACTTGCAAGGTTTCTCGCACTTATTCTAAACATGATTGTTGTGGTGTTTTATCCCTCCTTTATTTCAAGTACACGAATGAATGTTGGCCCAAGATGCAAGACGTTTGAGCCCCAAGCTGGTACCCCCTTTTGAAAAGACAGTAAGCGTCTGAAATATAATTAAAGGTTTTGTCTGTTCGACCATCCAGATGACTTTTAGCTCTCTCTACAAGGTCTGACAGATTTACTTTACACTACTCAACCTAAATTTTAAACTTACACTTTATAAGACATCTGGCAGGACATAAATAATATTCAAAGCTTTAAAATAATCTTGCGAAACTGTTCTATGTAAACTAGTAAAAAAAAAACCAGCAAAAATGACAGACCCTAATCTCAGTAAATGATGCCTTGCAAGCTAAAATTTTCCGTACTACACCAACAAGTTTACTTATGATTCTCCAGGAAACAGTATTTGATCAAATGGAATCTCATAACTGCCTTATAAGTAAAATGTGACAACTTATGATAAAAATTTACAAATAAGAATTTTTCTTATAATTAAGTCAATTTTACACTTACGTATTTCTGACAACTGAAATAACCCTATCAAGAAATATTTAACGAGTCAATTTTTACACAGCTCTAAGGAAATAATTGTCAGCTACAACTGTCAGTACAGTGGTTAACACCTTCGAAAACACATTCGCCATAACCACGTCTTGCTCGATTGTGCCTTTTCTTGTACAAGATCAAATACACCCAACTCCTCTAACAAGATGAAAGAGAATCCTGCACAAATTCTCAAACAAAACCAAAAACATTGTTGAGTTGTAGACTTTCTCACCTACTCACATACTTTTTTTGGGCAACTGTACATCATATGAAACAAAATTCTGGCTTTAAAAATCTACATGTTTGCTACACCATATCATGAAGACAATACATGCCAAGCAAACATTTGTTTCAAAACAGTTGAACAAAGCCTAAGGCTTGTCTCAGTGGTAACCATTACACAACCCCCATTGGACTCCCTATCTGAACATTTTCTTACAGACCATTTTAAATTCTAAAAATTCTTTCACAGGTTCATAAAACATTTTAAACACATCTTGGAAAATACAAGGATAAGGCTCTTCCCATCTCAGCCAAATCAGCTGATGTCAGCTTAGAAAAACAATCAGCCCCTCTGAGTCGGTTTCAGTCGCTGATGACTGACTTGACCTCATACTACCTCTGGCTAAGGACATATTACTCCCTCCTGGAGGCACTGCAGTGCTGACTCCAAGGAGGCCTTTATTTTAAAAAGTCTTTCCAGTTTTACAAAATGTATAAATATATGAGGACTTCTGTACTTCAACTTACATCAATTAGTAAAGCGCAGTAATTCACTTCCTTTAAACTGTTCAGGTTTAGAGATAATAAAAAATGAAACTTGTAACTTAAATCACAATACACACCTCTAACAAATATTTAAAATGAAAACTTTAGAATTCATTTGAAAATTGGGCAAAAAAGGCAAATTTGTTTACGTTGAAAAACTCACTTAATTTCATACCAAAACCCTGAATTGATTCATAAATCATTTTACAAAACTCTATTAGTTATTTAAAACGAAAACTTTAGAATTCATTGGAAAACTGGGCAAAAAAGTCAAATATCTTTACACTGAAATATTCAACTTCATTTTATACCCTAACAATCTCAGGTCCACACATGAAAGTGTTTACGATAAGAATTTAAGTGTGAGGGTTTGAAGACTGGGAGAAATGGAGAAAGCACCCTGAAGGTAAGTAAGTAAGTAAGTAAGCAAGTAAGTAAGTAAGTAAATAAGTAATTAAGTAAGTAAGTGTGTGTGTGTGTGTGTGTCCAGTCCAGCAAAGCATGTCAAATGTTCAAGATCCATCCAGTAGAGAATATGGCCTACAAGAAAGTTTCAACAAAGTAAGTAAAGTGAAATGATGGTTCAGATAACTATATAAAGATTCTGGCAAAGCACAGAGTGTGCGGAACTGCTGTAACAAACAGCGAGAGAGATAGAGAGAGAGAGAGAGAGAGAATGTGGACTCCATAACAGTATGAAACATGGAAGTTTTCTGCTGACAAGTATTCAAGTGATTGAAAACTGCTCTTACAGCACGAGAGCTAAAATTCTGGAGGGTCCAAGTTGAGCTGCAAAACTGCGAAGTGTTTCTATGTAACAGCTTTAACAGGAGACTGCAGAAATGCCCTTGAAAGTGTAGAGTGTAATTTCAAGGTCACACGAAGGGAAGTCTAGTGAGAATGGAAAGCTGAGAGATAAAAGCATGGACAATGTCTACATCACATCACCTTAAAAAGATACCTCAAAATGTTGGCCTGTGGGGAAAATTTATATAGGTACGAGTTTCCAAGCTCAGTTTATCAAACCTAGATTGCAACATCCAAACAGTATACCATAACTACGGGATACTAAGGATATTGTTACAATTCTCTTGATTTTTAGTGCCACTAGAGTTTTTTCAATAGTTTTAAACTTTCCTCTGCTGTGCTTAGACATAACAAAGACACAAATAACCTTTTATAGCTAAATGAAAGTCAATACCTGATAAGAACTGAGCTCAAAGTTGAAATTCAGAAGTCCTTGTACAAAAAACATACATATTTTGGTACTACAATAATTTTCCCATTATTCAAATTTTAGTTGAATTTTAAAAATAACAGTTAAGTGAATCTCCGTTTCATCAAATTACTGAACTTCAATGGGAATTATATGAAAAGTTACAAACAAAAACAAAAAAAATATAGTACCTACAGAAAATCTCCATATGTCAAGACACTGTTGCATTGGGACGTCTACAATTTAGAAAAATCAACACCTCAGGAATAACAAACATGAATTCCTCAAACAATTCAAGTTAACAGTCACATACGTCTAAAATATATCTTGTTAAAATGTAACTAGAAACATTGCCTAAAATGATTTAGTTCCTAAGCTGAGACAAAACCCTTTTACGATTTCATTTCCAATTACTTTTTAAAATTTCACTGTTGCCTGAAATGAACCATGCTTTATATAATATACATAGAATCTACTGGTCACTTTTTACCAGATACTTATCCATGTAATTATAATAGCCACAATGCCCTTGTAACTTCTTATATTTTTCACACTTTTCTTGGAATCACTTGTCACTACCAAGTATTATATCTAAATGGAAGAATATGAAGTCATTCTGACGTCCACAGCAAGAGTTGGACCTGCATTTGGAGTATCAGAACAAGGTCACATCACCTACCTGTTAACTGTGGTCAAGTGGATAACATGACCTCATTCTGATACTCTGGATGAGGATTCAAATCCTGTTACAGACATCAGAAGCACGTCACATTCTTCCATTTCGATCTAAGGCTTGGTAGCAACAACAGTATCCAAAATGTGTGAAGAAACTGAGAAGCTAAGATTGTGGTTATCATAATTATATACTTCATAAGGCTCCTTAGCTACACGGCTTTACAGAGAATTATTCTTAAGGGCAAGTGTACCTATAACAAAAACCAATCCCTCCCTGTCAATCAAATATCTTTCTTTTATTTTCCATCATTTTAATCTCTTCCACTTTGCTGTTCAACTTCTTTAACCTAACTGTACTCCACTTTACGCCTTTCGTGGAAAAGCAGTCCCTTTGTGAGAACCTTACAAGGAAAGAGATATGGAAGATTTGCTTGTCTCAAATATTTAAAAACGGCAGTTAATCATATAGCAACTATCCAATAGCTAAGGAATTAAATAGCAACTATCCAATAGCTAAGGAGTCCAATAGAATTCAGCTTTTGTAGCAGAAGTCTGAAAAATACTTAGTGCTCTGGTAAAGAAAATGAATTGAATCGTTCCAGAAAGTCTAAGTATCAATGTAACATTAAGATGAACAAGCCCTGCTCATAACTGAGAATGCTCATTAATACATATACCACAAATATCTTTGTCAAACGGCAATTAAAAGAGCACTTATGAGTTTACTTATTCATATATATAAAAGGCCATTAGTGTATTAAGAATACCTAACTTCCTTTACATCAAAATTCTGAATTTGAGCTTGCTTACAGATTAATTTACCTAAAATATGTTCTGCAAAAAAACAAAAAAAATTGACCCCTACAAGGAACAAATTCAATTCGAGCGCCAAATTCGCCTTGAAAATGAATTTGAACTTCAATTTACTTATTATTTGAGTTTACATATTCATGTACATAAGAAGCCATTGTTAATGATACTTAATTTTCTTTGAATTAAAATCTGAATGAGAATTTACTTACAGATCCATTTACCTGAAATATGTTTTGTATAAAACCACATGACCCTAAAAGTAACAAATTTAATATGAGTACCAAACTCTCTTTGAAAAAGCATTTTGAATTTCAATTTACTTATTGAATCTTGTGCCTACATTACCAAATTCCCTTCACAGTAACACCATTTCAATTTGGACCCTTCACGTTCCAGCAGTGTCTTGAAATATGCAGAGATGCCGTGATTATAATAATGGCCCTGATAACATAACTCTTCAGCACTTGCAGTAAACTTTGAATTAATTTATGCTGAAAATTTTCAATAATTTGTTTAATGTTTAACAAGGTGCATTATTATAATCATGGGCAAGCTTTGTACAATATCACAGAGTATAATTTAAACACATGAAAATAATGACAAGTTCTCCATAAGTCACCAAATTTCAAAATGTGGGTCTATTAATTAAATATTACCACCATTACTATTTGGGCTTGGCTATAACATCTGTAAGAACATTGTAACATTCTAATGCAGTCTGGCTAAAGCATTGAGCACTAACATTGTCCCCATCTCTCTGACTTGTCTTATATCCTACAAGTCCTCTAAGATCTGAGGCACTGACAGTCCATACACTCCAATACCTCTTCTTTAATTCACAATTTCCATTAAATACAGTATCATTATCTTTAATTTCTGCAAAACCAAAACCTCTAAATCCATAACTGAACAACTCTCTTTGTCCCACCAAAATGATACACTTCCCCAGGCACCTTACATATGTTAATTGAAAATGTACCTTTGTTAAAGCACTGCACATCTCATGATTATTTTCTTGCAATGTTTGTCCAGTGGGGTTTATGAAAATGTACCACTCCTGTTTACGTAACTGTACCATTGCTATTTTCTTCAAGTGCTGTCAAAACGGTACAATCGTTGCTTGCAAGGTGCCTTGCCAAACTGCAGATTAACCTGGAGAACAAAAAACCATTAAAACATGATATTTTAATGATAAAATAAAGTTTGTTCATACTTACCTGGCAGATATATATATAGCTGTATTCTCTGAAGGTCCGACAGAATTTCAAATTTCGCGGCACACGCAGTGGCCGGTCAGGTGGTTAGTACCCATTCCCGCCGCTGGGAGGCGGGTATCAGGAACCATTCCCATTTTCTATTCAGATTTTCTAACGCCACTGTCTCCTGAGGGGAGGAGGGAGGGCAATATAAATATATATATCTGCCAGGTAAGTATGAACAAACTTTATTTTATCATTAAAATATCATTTTGTTCATGAGACTTACCTGCCAGATATATATATAGCTGAATACCACCTTTGGAGGGGGGTAGAGACAGCCAAGAAATAGGGAAAAAACCAATTATTGGTAAAATTATTTTGGTTCCTTATCTGATAGCGTAGCTGACTGAGTGGTTACTGTCACTCTAGTCTGCTTCTGCTTTACTAGAGACCCCAGCGAGGTAGCGACCTATATAGCTGGCGACTTCTAGATGATCTGTCAACGGGAGCGTGACCACAATGTGACTAGATCATAGCCCATACAAAGAGGACAAAAGAGCATTACTAACCACCTAACCAACACCTAAAGCGTTAGTTTGCAAAGGATTGGGAAGACTGCCTCCAGTAGTCGACCCAACAACCACAAAAACACAATTAAAAAGGGGATAGGATCAGAGTTACCCCTTGTCCCCAAGGTTGCTGAAGCAGCAATGTATGGTCCCAGCGAAAAGCAATTTCGTATGCTACCTAAACATCTTGCCAAGAGTGTGAGGCAAACACCGAATTGACTTCGCCAAAATGTGGCACTAAAAATGTCACTGAGTACCATATTTTTCTTGAACGCCATGGAGGTAGCAACTGCCCTCACCTCGTGAGCGTTAACTCTCAACAACTTGAAGTTGGAGTCGTCACAACTAGAGTGTGCGTCCTTAATGACGTCCCTAATGAAGAATGCCAGTGCATTCTTCGACATAGGTTTAACTGGTTGCCTCACAGAACACCATAAAACATCCAATGGACCACGAGTGTCCTGTGTTCTTTTAAGGTAGTACTTGAGAGCTCTAACTGGACATAGAACTCCCTCAGGTTCCTGTCCAATAAGGTCTGCTAAACCTTTAATTTCAAAGTGTCTAGGCCAAGGGTTAGAAGACCTATCATTCTTAGCCAAGAACTTAGGGCTTAAAGAATAGACAGCATTGTGTTCCTTGAAGCCCACATGACGGCCTCGAACTTCTCTCACTCTCTTCGCCGCGAGGAATGCCGTTTCGAGTAACATCCTTAAGAGATGCAGAGTGGAGAGGCTCAAAAGGACTAAACATCAAAAACTTGAGCATTACGTCCAAGTTCCAAGCAGGGGAAATCAGCTGAGGAACCTTGGACGTCTTGAAAGAGCTCGTAAGATCGTGGAGGTCCTTATTGTCAGACAAAGCTAATCCTCTGTGTCTGAATACAATCGAAAGCATGCTCCGATAACACTTGATAGTCGGAACTGCTATATCGAGTTTTTCTCTTAAGTAAAGGAGAAAATCCGCAACCTGGCTCACAATGATAGAGGAAGAGGAAAAGCCCTTCTTTCTACACCAACCTTTGAAGGTTGCTCACTTCGCTAGATATATCCTTTAGATGAAGAACTTCTGGCTCTAGCGATGGCCCGTGCCACCTGGCCAGAAAAAACCCCTTCGCTCTGACCAAGTTTCGATAGTCTGAAAGCAGTCAGGTTCAGAGCGGGGAGATTCAAAGATATCTCGTGAAGTGGGTTTGTATGTGCAGGTCTGCTCTCATAGGAAGGGTCCTCGGAACGTCTACCAACCAGAAGAGAAACTCCGAGAACCAGTGGTTCGAAGGCCAAAACATGGGGATGAGAGTCATCCTCGTCCCTTGTGAGGCCGCGAACTTGCGTATGACTTCTCCCAGAATTTAGAACGGGGAAAAAGGCGTAAACATCTATTCCCGTCCAATCCCAGGGAAGAGCAACTATCGCAACTGCCCCAGGGTCGAGTACAGATGAGCTTTACAGAGGGAGCCTCGCTGTTCTTGAGGTCGTGAAAATATCCACAAGATGGCGACCCCAAAATTTCCAAAAATCTTGGCAAACCTCCTGATGAAGGGTCCATTCCTTCGGCAGGAGTTGATGGCGCCAACAGAGCAGGTCTGCTTGAACATTTTCGACCTCTGCCACAAAACTTGTGAGAATCGAAATGTTGCGAGCATAGGCTCAAAGAATAATCTCTCTTGCAAGGCAGAACAGGGAACAAGTATTGTCCGAGTTTGCTAGAACTACACGATTGCAAACTTGGACCTCGAAGAATTGGCGAGCTAAAAGATAGCCGCCAAATCTTTGAAGTCGATGTGCCAGGACACCTGTTCCTCTCTCCAGGTTCCTAACACTTTCTCTCCCTCTAGTGTTGCCCCCCAACCTGTTGACGACCCGTCGGAAAAACAACACTAGGTTGGGGTTCAGAAGCTTGAGGGAGATCCCTTTCTGCAATTCCGTTGGATCGAGCCACCACCACAGATCCTCTTTATATAAGGAAGAATTCTCAATTCCTCTTTCAAGACTTCCTTGCTTTGTCAGTTCTCCAACAAAAAGAACTGAAGAGGCCTGAGATGCAGACTCCCCAGAAAACAAACTTCTCCAGCGAGGAAATGGTCCCCAGCAGACTCATTCCTTCCTTCACCTAGCATGTTTCCTTTTCCAAGAAGGCCGAAACTTTTTCGTACATAGAAGTTGCCGTTCTTGCGACGGAGACGCTATAAAAGCCGCTGAATAGATCTGAATTCCCAGACACAATGGACAGTGAGGGGATCAGCTGCGACTTCTCCACAGACCAGAAGTCCCAGGGACTTCACGAGTTGCAGAGTCAACTGAAGGTCCTCCAGATACCTTCGCTTCGACGACGCTCGAATCAACCAGTCGTCCAAGTAGAGTGAGATCCTGACGTGCGACAGATGCAACTGCATCGCAACGTTTTTCATGAGACGTGTAAACACCCTCGGAGCAAAATGTGACGCCAACAGCATCTGGTGTTCCCAGGCGGTCAACCATCCACGTAGCCTACTGACCAGACCCAACGTTGCTTAACTTCGCTGATCGGACGAGAAGCGGTGTTTTCAACGTGGTATGGCCGTTGTGCAGAGTCCAAAGCAGAGAGCCCTGAACTGGTACGTCTAGTCCCCCAAGACAACCTGAGATACTTCACCGAACGTGGATGAATTGGGGCGTGAAGATAAGTATCTTGGAGATCCAAAGATACCATCCAATCCCCGGGATGAAGGGCTCCTAGTATTGACTGCGAGGTCTCCATCTTGAACTTTTCCTTCCGGACCAAGTTGTTCGACCTGTTGACGTCCAAGACGGGTCTCCAGCCTACTGAAACTTTCGGGACTAGAAACAATCTGTAGTAAAATCCCGGGGAACACCGAGTCCAATATCTGTTCCACTGCTCTCCGCTCGAACATCTGTTCGAGCAGGTCAAACAATTTTCTGTTTGACAGGAAGGCAGTTGGGAAACAAAAAACAAAAGAGGAGACAGGAAGGGAATCAAGTAACCTCTCTCTAACAGTAGGAGGGACCAAACGTCTGCCCCTCACTCTTTCCAGGCTTGTGCAAAATGAAGCCTGGTTGCAAAGGGAGTCTGGAGATGAAGGGAGTCACTTGCTACCTCTCTTGGAAGTGACATTCCTTCGGGAAAAAAAAAACTCTTTCTCGTGGTGCGGGTCTCGTGTTGCTTCCCATGGAAGCCCCTTTGTTATGCAAACATTTAGCTTTCGTTTACTTTTTGTATCTGAGATCGGTGCAAGCGTTATGAAGGAGATGCAGTTTGAATGTCGATAACTTAGGTTTTGAGAAAAACGATATTTTTTGCTTCTCTGTGTATTTATTTGCTTGCCGTTACACAGTTTGATGTTTTTATGACATAATGAAAAGACAAAAAATAGACCTGCAAAGTAATATAACTTCGCTAAATGAAGCGAGTGTCAAAACACGGCTGAGGTTGGCCAGCGCGACGTTTTACTTAGTCAAGCTCTGAGCTGCTACTGACTGACTGCCACTGACTGAGTGACTGCCCTGCGGCATTCCTGTCTTTCGCTGATGCGTACTATGTCCACAGGGTTGCCATAGATCGCATTAGATATTATTTCATAGCTAAAAGGAAATTACCACCGATATACTGACAATATCATTACATTATATGAAAAATGTAATTTGACTATGATAGGTTACTGTTTTGTTTATAACTTCTAACTGTGGCGAACTTTTAAATAAAACTTTCTGAGAAGATAGTCAGGATATGTATGATGCCATATATAAAATATCCCAGAAAATTTTATTTCCGATTTTTTCGTCAAACGCTCCCCTTAAGACAAAGACAACTGCGAAGGTGGAGAGAGAGGAGCCGACGGTTGAAAAGTCTCAGGAAACAGATCCTTAAGAAAAAAGCCAGAGTCTGATAATCAGAGGAAGAAGAAGACGAAAGAAGTTTCTCTTCATACAAAGGCTGTGACGAAAGAGGATGTTCTTCCGCAGCTGGAGGGTCTTGAGTGAGTGGTGAAAGTAGTTCCGATTCGCCGATACGTAAGCGGGAACTACCGCGAACGAAGAAGTCGTCAACTAGAGTACGTATAGTAAACATAAAAAATGTGGAACGCTTCACGATTAGCGTGTCATCCTTGCGCAAGAGCCATGCTAATCTTCTCTGTATCGTTCCAATTAGTATATGTACTGCCGAAGCAAGTACTGGCTAAATTAAGAAGGACATCAGATGTTGAAGCGGGTAGTTGTGCGACATGATGAACAACTGGAGCGGTGTCAACACAAGACTTGAAGCTATACGGCGAAGCGAGCGCGGGGCGTCATGACGTGACGCGCGAGAGGCTCCGTGGCAAGTACTAGAAGAGAGTCACAGCGTGGCGCGCGCGAAGCGTCATGGCTAGGCGCGCGCCGAGCGTCAAGGTGAGGAGCGCGTGAAGCGTGAGAAGCGCACGAAGAGCAAGACGCGCTCCTGGCGCGAGACAAGAGAAAAGGCCAACACCTCAACTCGGGGAAGACGAATAGGAAGCCACTAAACACTCTCTCTAGACGACAGACGCTCTGTATCGTTCCCGAAGCGGGAGACGAAGGTGAAAGACTGTACCTCTTAACAGGCAGATACGAATCTTGAAAGGTTCATGAGAGCATCCAGCTGTTGTTGCAAACCCAACAAAATCTTACGCGTTGGAGAAGCCACTCTCTCGGGAGAAGGGCTGAACCTGAGAGAAGGAAAGGGGGCGAGAGACGTATACTTCCTTCCACAGGGGAAGAAGCTCTAGCCCTTGCCTTAGCGCGACAGGGGGGTCGAGTAGAGTGATCATTCGAAAAACACTTTATTCTCTTCTGCAGAGGAATATCCACGCAACTTTCGGGGGAGAGTACAAACGTCTAGAGGAAGAGGACGTGAAGCGTCCTCTCCTCTAAGCTTCTCTTAAGAGGGCGAGAGTCCAACCGAGAGCTCCAACCCCGAGGCGGGGAGGACGTGTCGGAGGACGAGAAGCAATCCTTCAGGATGCGTGCCTGAGCACGATCCCTGGCAGCCTGGGTAGCGTCATCAGGACCTGCCGAAGGGACGCCAGATCGGTGGGAAGCCCCCGTAACCCTCATGCGGCTTTCGACATGCCCCCTCCCTGGTCCTGGGAGTTCGACAGAGGTCCAGGCCTAGAGGCATTATAGGGCCGATCTGACGCCCCCTCCACAACACTAGGGGCACTAGCACTAACACTATGCGTTTGAATTGCATTCACTTTAGTTTCAAGAGCACGCATTGACTCCACACGAGAGCCAGGGAATTACCTTCTGCAGCAACAAACTACAGGGTTAGTAATAAATTTATTACAGGGTTACTAGTCGGAGAAAACCCAGACTGTCCAACTAAGGATGCACTCTAGGAGGAAGATTTCCTCAGCCTATCACGCTCCAATTTAAGCATATAGGCTTCATATTTCTTCCACTCACCCTCAGACAATCCCACACATTCATTACCGATTATCATAGAGCATTGAACACCCTTACATATATACATAAAGAGTGAGGAACTATCAAAGTCTTCGATAGCCTCACCTTACATTCACCCAAGCTACAGACTCGATAGCTAGAGGTAAGACATCTTAATTATAAGAAAAGTCAAAAGCAAAATCAAAAACGGTCCACAAAGAGCGTATGCCAAGTCACAGATCCAGTTTAATACCAAAAAACAACCAAAATACTTAAGTGACAACAAATTTCGAAATCCAAAAGGCGGAGGAACTGACAACAGGTGTTGACAGTCCGGCGACAGAGAAAATCTGAATAGAAAATGGGAATGGTTCCTGATACCCGCCTCCCAGCGGCGGGAATGGGTACTAACCACCTGACCGGCCACTGCGTGTGCCGCGAAATTTGAAATTCTGTCGGACCTTCAGAGAATACAGCTATATATATATCTGGCAGGTAAGTCTCATGAACAAAATGGAAAATTGAGGTTGCTTTGCTTGTGACTTAAAGGAAGGACACGATTATCTGCAATCAAGCTTCAAGCATCCTATAAACAAGTCTTTTACTATGAGGGGATTTTATTTATTTATAAATGATTTGTTTAACCAGACCTCTGAACTCTTTTAGGGTTCTTCTCGGGGTGGAATAACTAAGAGGGGATAAATGGGGTCACTATGTGTAGGAATTATTAATGTTTTATCAAGGATAACTTACTGAAATTCATTTCAATCTAACAGGAAGTGTTAAAAGTAATAAAAAAATTATTCTACTTTGAAAATTTCACAAAAAACTGACAGTGGCCTCTTAGTGCAACTGAAAAATCACTATTAAAAGTGTCTATCTCAGTGGTTAGCTATTTCTCCTGTCTAGCTAAAGACCAAAATTCAATCTCACAGGTCTTTCAAGTGCCAAATTAAAAACACTTCAACTTCATAAAGTGGAACTGAAATATAAAATTTAAGTCAAAAGCCAAGCACTGGGACCTATGAAATCATTCAGCACTGAAAAAACTGTTGAAACAAATGTTAGATGGAAGAAAGAGAATTTGAACAGAGGTATAATATAAGGAAGGGGGTTGCAGCTAGGGGGCAAAGGGACGCTGCACATGACCTTAGGTAATACCTGCAGTGCACTGCATGATGTGTGCTGAGAGCACTACCCCCCATTGGGGATTCAACTTCAATAGGACCTAATTTAGAATATTTCAAGCTTGTTACTAAATTTAATGAATGCATGTTTTCAGGACCCAAAACTGTATGGACTAGCACATATACTACTGAGAATAAGTCCGATACACATAAATATATTTATGGTGTCTTTTTCACAAGAACTAGGAGCTACAGTTTCATTTTTGTACGGCCAGTGATTTGCGACAGATTCAAACGGCTGAATGACTAAGAGTAATTCAACATAGTTTCTAACCTACACTAACCTAACCTAACCTATACAGTACTTTACACTTAAACATTCAATTCAAGAGATTTATCAAAAAATGAATCACATCTAAAATAGGAGTATAGCCAATGTAAATAGCAAATAATGTAGTTCGTAAGTATGCAAAAGTCCATTAAGTTGAGGGGTTACTACACAAACAACATAATCTGCAATTATGGCTTTTGCTGAAGCATTGACTCAGATTCCTATCTCAATTCTGGAAAGGAATCTCGGCCAGGTATCTATTCCAAATCTCCTCCTGGAATAAATCAAGATTACCAGCTCTATAGCTAACTGAAATCACCCTACACAACTGAGTTTATTGCATTTTAATTTGCTAGTACATTTGGTATGTAATTTACATTCATAAGGACAAGACAATTCAAGGAAAATGGAATCTGAAAATGCAGAGAAGCCCTGGCTACTTTAGCTTGAGCAAATGATTGAATTTCAGTAACATAAGTTAGATGTAGGTAGTTCCTCTCTGATATACATAACTCATAAAAGGGCTTAGAGTCTGGAGGAATTGGGGATTGATGGTACTATTATTCTGACGATGTTCCACAGGCCATAATCTAATGAGAGCCTAAAATATCCAACTGCCAAACTGACATGCCTGCTATAGGTTATTCATTAAGTCCTAACAACTGATGACTTGAGTGGTACACTGACCTACTGTTGTTGCTAATAGTCCCACAGTGGCACACGTTGCTAGTCCAGATGCATGTTAGAAGGTACTACAGGGCAGCTAATGCCCTCTGCCTAAAAGCAACTCTTGTGAGAAATAGGCTTTTCTCAGGGAACTGGGAAAGAGACATCAGACACGTCATGACCATCCTCTGCCAGTGCACACTGTTCTACGGAAAGTAGATAGTCTTCTGCAACTGGAGTCATCGAACGAGTCCCTCTTCACTCAAGACCTCTCTTCAAAGAATAGCACACTTCTCGGTGTACTCCACATGGGAGAGAGGCAGAGAGGCCTCTCAGCTGCAGCAGTCGAAGGGTACAGAGCAGCCCTCTAGCAAGTGTTCACACTGAGAGGGACAGACCTATCCTCATCCTGGGAGATATTGGCACTCGCAAGAGGCTTCAAGCTCATGCCCTTTTTCTCTTGAACTGGGAGTCTTATTTTGCTTTTGGAAATGAATCTTGGTCAGGTATCTGTTCCATCTGCTGTTAAAATAAATCAAAATCATTAGCCCTCAAAGTAACTACATAACTGAGTCATCACGATTAAATTTGCATGTATACTTAGTCATTAACTGAAGGTTAAGCTTCAAGCATCCTATACACAAGTCTTTTACTAAGAGGGGATAAATGGGGTCACTAAGTGTAGGAATTATTAATCTTTTATTAAGGATAACTTACTGAAATTTATTTCAATCTAACAGGAAATGTTAAAAGTGATGAAAAAATGATTCTATATTGCAAATTTCACAAAAAACTGACAGGAGACTCTTAGTGCAACTGAATAATCATTACTAAAAGTGTCTATCTCAGTGGTTAGCTATCTCTCTAGGTTAGCTAGAGACCAAAATTCAATCTCACAGGTCTTTCAAGTGCCAAATTAAAAACACTCCAACTTCATTAAGTGGAACTGAAATATAAAATTCAGGCCAAAGGCCAAGTACTGGGAGCTATGAAGTCATTCAGTGCTGAATAAACTGTTGAAACAAATGTTAGATGGAAGAAAGAGAATTTGAACAGAGGTATAATAATATAAGGAATGAAAGGGGTTGCAGCTAAGGGCTGAAGGGACGCTGCAAAGAACCTGAAGTAATGCCTGCAGTGCATTGCATGATGTGTGCTGAGAGCACTACCCCCCAAATGGGGATTCAACTTCATTAGGACCTAATTTAGAAAGTTTCAAAGCTTGCTACTAAATTTACTGAATACACGTTTTCAGGACCCAAAACTGTATGGACTAGCATTTATACTACCAAGAATAAGTTGGATATTATTAAAAATAAAAAAAGTGTCTTTCACACAAGAACTAAGAACTATAGTTTTATTATTATACAACCAGCAATTTCAGATATATTAAAATGGCATAATGATATATTTCAGATTGTCATAAGTACAGCAACACCTCAACAAATACTTTGGGGTCCGGCTTTCTGATGAGTAAAAAAAAAAAAGTCTGTTAGGTAACAAAGACCTTATACCATAGCCTGCGCTGGAATGTTTGCTACATATCTTACAGCTAACATCAACTCCACATAGTTCCTAACCTAAATTAAGCTGTACTTTAAATCTGACACTGAATTTCAGAGACTTACCTAAAGGTATATCATATCTAAAATGGTAGCATAGCAAAAAATCATTATAATAATGTTGCTGATAAGTACAGAGGTCCACTAAATTGAGGTGCTACAACACAAACAACCTAATTACAGCTCTTTCTCTGAAACTGGGACTGGGATTCTTATTTGAGTTTTGATAAAGAATCTTGGCTAGGAATCTGCTCCAAATCTCCTGTTGGAATAAACCAAGAATACCAGCTCTAGATCTAACTGAATTCATCCTTCTATTCAAGTTATCAGAATGTTATTTGTGTATACACTGGGTCATTAATTGAAGACCATAAGGACAAGACCATTTGGGTGACATGGAATTTGAAAATGCAGAAATGCCCTGGCTACTTTACTTGAGCAAATGCATGTATCTGAGAAACGTAAGCTGGATTTAAGCATTTCCTCTCTGATATACATAACCCACAAAAAAGGACTTAAGAGTCTGGAGAAATTGGGGGTATATGGTTCAATTATTCTGATGGTGTACCATGGACTGTAACCTCGTGTGAGTATAGTCAAACCCTGGTATTCACAGGGGATGCGTACCACTAGCCGGCCACACCCCCCGTGCGTGAATAGCTCAAATCCGTGAATACTTAAAACCCCACCCCTCTAGAACACATATAATTGCCTATTTTGATAGTTCAAATCACCAAAAAACCCTCTAAAAATGTTTATACCTGAATATTTTAATAGTTTTATCACAAAAAGTGCATTTAGTCACAAAAATTATATGAAAATACAGCAATTTGTGTATATTCCTCTATGAAAAATACTGTGAATAGGTGAATTTGCCGTGAATAATTGTATATATGTTCCACAGAGAAATCCACGAATCCGGAGCAGCAAATAGGAGGGGGTCCACTGTATTCCCAAATATTCTTAATTATATTAGTGCCAAACCTTTCACTCTTAGCTTGGAAAGCTTCGCTCATGTTCTTTGCCAGCGTCGTAAAGAACCAGATCTTGCAGTATCTTTTACATGCCATAATAATACAACCTTTGACTTATGCTGTTTTCTACCCAGATATTAATACAAAAGTGAAAAAATGTGGTACTCTATTACCTCTAGTTGAAAAAACTCCAACTACAATTAAAACATTTTAAAATAAACCTGAATTCAGGGCAACTTCAGCAGTGAAACAATTTTTTCATGAATACCAAAGGGAATTCAATAAAACTGCACCCCTTTTTATCACAAGTCGTCAAGTAATAAACTATTTCTGACTCATCATTTGGAGAAAAAAATGCCCTGAAGATTAACTAGTAATATTGTATCTCTAACACTTCAATAGCAGAACTGCATAACAACTCCCTGAATATTAAAGGTACATTAATGTTGTACTGACTCTCAATTCGGTAAAAATGCACTTAAATAATAATACACCTTATTCTTAATTCAGTGCAAATGCCCTGCACATCAAAGCTTGTGCTGTAATAATATAGGCCTACTTCCAAATTCACTCATAGTTCAGCAAAATGGGTGGTGAACCTGTAAAGGAACTATGCATAAAACACATGACAAGTTATCCAGTGGGTGTGTGGCTTTTAAAACCTCACTACTGGCAAAAATAAGGACAAAAGACCAGGTTTCTATCCTGTTTGTCCAGATTTGTTGATAAAAATCTTGCAAAGCATAGCAATTATTCCTTCAGAATGTCTTGCAATGCATTTTCAGCAATTTATTACTTTTGGAAAATTGCATTATCGGTTATGTGGTTATGTGGAGGAACTGAGACTCCTCAAGAAGGTGAAACACTTTTCATTTCCTTTACAAAATAACAAAGTGTACCTACTATACAACAACTCTTCACTTCAGCTGTTAATGTACAAATTACTTTGTAGTCTTGGACACTCCACACCCAAACTCACACTTCCCTCAAAGCCTCACTTTCATTTGAGCTCCTTTACAACTTCCATTACATGAGTGTTTGTACTGGGCAGTACATATCACCTTTAAATTCTTGATTCTTTTCGTGCTGCCATCCAGGGTTTTACTAAAGTTTCCTGCCTCCCTACTATTGCGTTCATGTTCGTACAACAAACTGCAGTCTCTATTTCATGTGACTAAATACATGAACAATCATCTAACAAACATTCAGATACAGCCAAACAGGATCGCAAATTCAAATTGTGTCTGGAGAGCTCCCGTAAGTTCAAATTTTGTTGTGTGCCTATTTTGTGTATACAGTAGTAAACCCTCCGTATTCGCGGGGGATGTGTACTGCACCCCTTCCGCGATTAGCTAAAATCCACGAATACTTAAAACCCCTCTAAAAACACTTAGAACTGCCTATTTTGATAGTTTAAACACAAGAAAACCCCTCTAAAAATGCTTATACCTGAGTATTTTAATAGTTTTATCACAAAAAGTGCATTTAGTCATGAAAATGATGTGAAAATACAGTAATTGGTGAATATTTCTCAGTGAAAAATACCGCAAATGGGTAGATACGTTCCACAGAGAAATCGATGAATGCGTGAGTCCGCGAATCATGAGAACGCAAATATGGGGGGTTCACTATTGTGTTTTAGGATGAAAAAAATGTCCGTAATGTTTTGACTTTATATCATACTGTACTTCCAAAGGCATGAAGTGTACAGTAAATACTTACACAGACAATTCCACAAGCAAACAGCCTTCCAGAACATAACTCCTTTGTAAGTAGGGTGGGGCTGTACTTACCAGTGCATCCAGGTCTTGAAGCTATGAGCCACGTGTCCAGCTTCCCTTCATTTCAGTGCAGTAACCTTTACGCACTCAAGAGGTCTATTTGTGAGTCAGTTCCTCAATCTGAAATAAAATGCGGTCCTTCAGTATTGCTGACACAAGAGTAAAGGTATTTTGAATACTTTCCGTAAATGTTCTAATGACTGTGACGTTATATTTAGCCAAAAACCTTTCACTTTAATCTTGCATAGTTCATCACTCATGTTTTTTGCCAACAGCCTTAAAAACCAGATCTTGAAGTATTTTATACAGGCTATACTAATTTGCCCTTTGACTGATGCAAACTTCTATCCAGATGTTAGCAAAGAAGTGATGAAATGTGGTACTCTGTTACCTCAAGGTTCAAAACTCATACCATAATTACACTTTAAAAGTAAACCAGAACTTCAAAAAACTTTAGCAAAGAGACAATATTGCCATAAATATCAAAGACTTTAATAAAACTCAATTTTGTATCATAGTTAATTAAGTAATAAACTAGTCATGTCTCATTAATCTGGCAAAAACTGCCCGGAACATTAAGCAACAATATTGTATTCCCAACACTTCAGTATAAAGCTTGGGTAAAAATCTGGGTAATGTAAGTGAGATTCAGGCAGTTCCTCTTTGCTATACATAACCCACAAAAAGGGCCTTAGCGTCTGGGGGTTCTATAGTAATATTATTCTGATGGTGTGTCTGCAATATGCATTTGCTTGAATTGGGATGCCTGTCATCAATCATTTATCAAGTCCTAACAATGCTAAATCCAAGCCTTACACCTATGCAAGATAAACCATTAAGAGGTTATAATAAATTCCAAGAGCAATTTTTTTTATCAACAATAACAGTTGAAAAGTTCAAAAGATAATCAATAGCTAAACTGACGTGCTGCATAAGTCTATTAAATTTTTAATATTTAGTTTTTTCACTACAAAAACCTTAACTCATGTACAGTAAACCACCCCGTATCCGCAGGGGATGCATACCGCACCACCCCCTGTGAATAGTTAAAATCCCCAAATACTTAAAACCCCTCTAAAAATGCTTATACCTGAGTATCTTAATAGTTTTATCACAAAAAGTCCACTTAGTCATGAAAATTATATGAAAATACAGTAATTAGTAAATATTTCTCAGTGAAAAATACCACGAATTGGCGAATTTTCTGTGAATTATGGATAGATACGTTCCACAGAGAAATCTGCGAATCATGAGAATGCGAATATGGGGGGTTTACTGTACATCATAAGAAAGGTTTCAATTTATGAGGATACTCACAACAGCAGAATGAGGAATTGGGCCAGTGTCTCTTGACATCGTAGCTCTAAAGTCTCTCATATGGTTGCTCATAAGCCAGGCCTTTGTGGAAGCTGGTCCAGTCCATACGAGCCTAAGTGCTTTGGCTGAAATATTGAAAAATAAAATATCAAAATATTTTGACTTCATCCTTGAGAGCTTGGAGGGTTCTTGCAAACGATCAGGGTTCATTACAATGATAAATTGTCTTCCCTTTTCCAGGGAACTAGACTAGTGAGCAATAATTAAATATTAGTTTATATTACCAATAAAAACTTTTACTGGATCTAAACCATACACTTATTTAGCTTTCCTTTGGAAATGAAGTGATATATATGTTCCTTACCATTATTAAGGAACAATTGGTTGCATTACTATAATGTTATAGAAAAATCTCAGCTTCCATCTCCGATATAGTGGATGTGACGCCCAGAGACCTAAGGAACGAGAAAATTATTAGTACTGTAAAGTGTTAGTTGAATCCAATGCAAACCCTAACAGATAGATTAGCCGTTATGACTTGGACCATTGACGGATGGTCTCTTGTTTGTCACTTTTTCATAAGTTGTATTTTAAGAGCAGCACCAATATGCAGTAAGTGTGCCTCACTGTCAAACTTCTTAGTTCCAGAGGTCCTTTGTCCCTCATACCATTGGACTGTGGAACAGTTTCCATGAGGATGTCATACAACTGGAACTTCAGCAGTTCAAGCAAAGATGCAATGCATTGCTACTCTAATACAATTCACCTTGCATTTTAATATTTTACTTTCATTCTTATTTATTGATTAATTTGCTAATTTATCTGTTTCTCTAATAACAGATCTCTTTCTGTATTTCCCATTACTGTACTGTCTATTACTTCTTTCAAATGAGCACCACATTCTTTGAAAGCTGGGATTTCAAGTCAGTGGCCCCTGTGGTGGGTTTGTTCTATATGAATAGGGTTCGTCTTTGGAATAATAATAATAATAATTAATAATAATAATAATAATAATAATAATAATAATAATAATAATAATAATAATAGTAAGGAGGAGGTAAAAGAATATGAACAGAGGTACAGCAAAAGCAATGAAAGGGGTTGCAGCTAAGGGTCATGGAAGAGACACTGCAAAGAACCTCAAGTGATGCCTACCATATATGCATGAGGTGTATATATGGTTTTTGTTGTAACAGACACTGTTACTTATCATACAAGCACCCCCAAGGTGTTACCTGTACAGTATCTAGTTAACAGTTCAACTGACCCTGTTGAAAACTCATTTCTGTTTTGGGCTTCAAAAGTAACGAGTATGCTATCCTTCCTGCCTTTAGTGGAGGAGTCAATTTTGCTTGACGTACAGTCCAGTTTGAGCACAACGCAAAGACATCTAGGAAATCAGTTGCATGGGAGGATAAAATCAGGAAGAAGGGTCATAAAACATGACTGAGGTTTGCTAACACATGCATAGGGTCTAATAAGGGAGGTTGGGTGTGCAAAGTCATTAATGGAATTGGAGCTGAAATATAAAATTTTGGTCAGATCCCAAGTACTGGGACCTATGAAGTCATTCAACGCTGAAAATGAGGGAATAATTGTTTGGAGAGGGTGCAAAGTAAGAGGGAAGAAAGAGAATATGAATGAAGGAATAGTAAAATTATTATTATCAGTCTTATTCTGAAAATGAAGCCTATTCATGTGGAACTAAGCCACAGGGGCCACTGACTTGAAATTCAAGCTCCCAAAATGTATTAAAATGCAAGGAGAATTATCATTAGGAATGAAAGGGACTGCAGCTAAGGGCTGAAGGGATGCCTACAGTGCACCATGTGAGGTAGACTGATGGCACTAAAACCCCTCAAGGAAGCATTAACGAGAGGAACGGCGAAAGAGGGTTATGTACCATTTTGCCAATACAGTGATGCTGTCTTAACGAAAAGTTGGCAGTCTTGGGGTAATACAAGACATACCCCTCAAAAGCTACAGTGGTCTCCAACTCCAATTCACCAAGCACGGAAAGTAAGAGAGGACACCAGCACGGAGTCGAAAATAAGATTTAGACCGAACGCCCAGCGCTGAAAGGGAAATTAAGTGTGAAAAGGTTTTAAAAGATATAAAAGGGGGAAAACCTCAAAGCAGTTGCACCATGAAACAACTGTTAGGAGGGGGCGGAAAGTAAGATGGAAGGGAATATGAACGGAGGTACACTAAGAGGAATGAAAGGGGTTGTAGCTAGGGGCTGCAGACATGCTACAAAAAACCTTGTTCATGAGGAAATCTTCAAAGATTCAACACAGCAATATTTTTCCATACTTTATCTTCTTGTTCCTAATTCTCAGAGAAAATCTCTGTCTGTGGGGGAACAGGAATATCAAATCTGGCCAAATGCCAAGCACTGGGAACTGAGGTCATTCAGAGCTAAACGGGAAGTTGAGAGTAAATTACCATTAAACATTATTATTTAAGAAATACTCATAGTAGCATGGGTCTTCAAATGGAGAAACAAATCCACATATGTACTGTACATATGATTAAAGACAAATCTGTACAGAAGGCTTTCGGGAAGCTGTTTGATTCCCCTTTTCAATCAGATTGAAAAGGGGAATTGAACAGTTTCCTGAAAGCTTTCTGTGCATTTTTTCTATAAATATATGTACATATATATAAATGTGGATTTGTCTCTCTGCTATTATTATTATTCAGAAGATGAAGAACCCTTTCCATAAGGAACAAGCCCACAGGGCCACTGACTTGAAATTCACCCTTTCAAGGAAAATGGTGCTCATTTGAAAGGAGTAACAGAAGGTAACAGGAAATACAGAAAGAAGAGAGCAGTTGTTAGACAAGAACAAATAAATTAACCCAATAATAAATAAAGATAAAAATGTAATTAAATGATAAAAGACAAGGAGAACTGCTTTAGGGTAATAATGCATTGCATCTTCACTCAAAGTTTTGAGGTTCCAATTTTAAAGGTGTACCAAGATGAAAACCTCACAGTTGCACATGAAAAACCTGTTAGGGAAGGGTGGGAAATATGGCAGAAGAAAGAGACTAGGAACGGAGGTACAGTAAAAGTAATAAAAGGGGTTGTGGCTGGGGGCCAAAAAGATATTGCAAAGAACCTTAAGTGATGCCTGCAGTGCACCACTACCCCCGATAGGGATTCCTATAATTTTGCAATGATACTGTAGTATGACTAGAATGCACAGACCTTTGCAAAACACAATCAACAGAGTTGATACTCTCCACCAGTGATGTATATATTTATGCCTAAATAACTTCCTATCTTTAGAACTCTTGACCAAATGAGTAGAACATCTCATCTTCGTACTCTGACACCTTGAATTTAGGGGCTCCAACAAAAAAGGTATCTAGGACTAAAACAGAGAGAACGAGAGAGCGAGTGATACTTGACACAGTATCAGACAGTTTCAGAATGTTAATTTGCAAATACAAAAGACACAATATAAGGCATTCTTTTTTGCAGCATTTATATGGAACTAATTGCATTATTTTGAATGCTTAAAACCTGTTACAACATACCCTCTACAGTGCCACCTGTCGAGAATATTTGCCTTCAACTGCTGATCAAAATCCAGTCGCCTAACTGTCTACAAGATGACTAAATATGCAAATACTAGTGGAGTTGACCCTCTTACAAATTTGATATAGCATTTTCTACAGGCTAAAGATCCAAATGTTACTCAAGAGTTACAGTTCCTAACCCTGCTCACTCATTTATTGCTTAATTTGATACTTCTGGAGGGTAAAGAAACATTTCAGTACTGTATGAACCTTACTGACTTATTCCCATCTTGAGTTCCATGCTTGTACATGTGAAATATATATAAAAACCCAGACAGTCAGCAATTATATCATTGAATGATCCATCAAATAATGTAAATACTTCTGAAATTGTGTTGACCCTTAATTTATTGATAGATTAATGGGCTATTTTCAAGATTACCAAACGAGAGAAGAAAAACACAGTTCATATTCATAAACAATATTCGTAAACTTACCGATTTCAATGGCTGAGTTCTGTATTATTTGCGAAGGTCGAACAATACGATTTTCCTCGACACCCATCTTCTTAGTCCAAACAGCAGTCTGGTCATTATCATCAAATTTTAAGTCATTTCAATACACCCACAAAACCCATTTGATACAGCCCAAGTCGTATCTGAACGCATAATATAAGCTGATTTCCTATTTTTGTTTTTCATGTTAGTACTCTAAAAATAAAATTAAGTGATGATTTTCATACAAGCAGAATGAAGTTTACATCATTAAGCTCAATTGACAAATCTTTATTTTTCATAGCTAACAAACCTGCAGCCTTAAACTAAGGCTATCGATTTCATGATTCTTGCATACTACCTAGCAAAAACATAACCTAAAGTGTTTACTTTGCCATTCTGAATTTCTACCACTACAAGTATTTTGACTCCCCAATTTTGGTATCTTAATTTACTATCAGAGCAATACATTTTTTTTAATGATGTTTACAACTTATCTCAAAACAATACATATGAAATAAGAGATCACCTAATAGTTTTGCTATGGGCAAGTTCTTATCTATGTTGTATGCTAGAGAACTGGCTTTACTAATTCATCAAATGCCGTATCTGAATTTAGTGATACGAAGGTAAAAAAAAAAAAAAGCTCTTTGTTAAACGCAGTGGCATCAATATTATACCACTTATTTCTGGTTTTAGAAAGTAAGTCAGACGGATTGAACTGCATCAAACTGTCTTTATGGATCTATAGAAATGACTTAAAAGCTAAACAACTGTAAGTCCTGCAGCATGTGGTGTCTGTAAAAAAAAGAATCTACATTAATAACTTATTTTAGAAAAGGATTCTATACAAAACATTACAGATAAAAAGTCTTCAATTGCTACAAAACTGTACTGCACAATTCCTTAGATTGTACAGCTGCTATGAGGCAATAAAAACTACACAGTGCAGTTTGTTACAATGCAGTAACGAACTAAATTATTATTCAACTCTGTATTTAAAAAACAAAACAAACATTACCGCTGTGGCCTGCCACATATAAAGACATTTGCTGTGGCACTACATCTAAATTTCTCAGGAAAAAGGTTTTAAACACCCATCAGTAAT
>JANJGK010007915.1:0-22500 GCA_039081455.1 Macrobrachium rosenbergii
ATTTGCGAACGTTGCCAACTAACCCTTCAAAAGTACCAATTGAAAACCTTTTGAAAGGGACAACGCTCACTTGTCCCCTAAAACTCAATTCAATCTCGCAAGTCGTCCACCTCATTCAGTCTGAAGTACCAAATCAAATGAATACTTTAGCAACACCGAAAATAGTTTTTGTTGGCGTTTTCCATAAGCTTTGGAATTAAACGGGAAAGAGTTTAATAAGGTATCTGGATCTGGGTGTACCAGTGTTGAGGCAGAGTAACTATACCTGAATGCGCCACGGCATATTTGCGTTTTTAGTCTTTCTTTTCCAATATCTGTAATTCCTAGTAAAATATTCTTTTAGGTGATTTTCAGTAATGACTCTTTATCCATCTGAAAAAGACTGAATAAAACATCATTGATAACTGTTACGAATGTATGTAACTATAAAAATATACAAAACTTCACAGTAACTCTGTCAAATCGGTTTGAAAAGTTTTTTTCTGTTATAAGTCGGAACTATTTTATGCACTCAAAATTTATAACGTTTGTTGATATCGTTAAGGTACAGTTTTTAGTCATCGTAATTTGTCTTTTTCATTACTTTTGGGTTTGATTGAATACACGTCCAGTGAAGAGTTATTGTTATTGCATAAACATCACTGAATTAAACTCTACTCTCTGGAAATAAGATCTTTTGGTTCCATGTTCGTGTAGAGGCCATTTCTGCGTGACGTTTTCATTCCATTCATCTCAGGGTGTGGAATGTGATCCTGGAGGGAGGAATGTGGCTGTAGCGGTGTAATGGTGGTTGTTCTTCCAATTGCTGGTGTAAAATTCTTGATGCTGTTAATTAAGACTCCAAGTTTGCCTTCCAGTTTTGATGCATCTCAAATTTCGGAAGGAAAAACGAGTAAAAGACATCGGGTAAGTAGACTGTGGTGACTGATAGACAGACTGAGGGGCAGAAATGAGTGACATGGCAATAGGAGACGACAACGAAACTGATGTATCGAAGAAAATAAGGAATTAAGCATCGAAGCCCGACCTTGGTGGGAATGCCTTTTGGCATGATCTCGCCTTCACTCCGAAGCAGATTCCAACAAAAAGGATGCTGAGATCAAAACTATTTATGATATTGCTTTGAAACTTAAATACCCAAGGACCTTTGTAGATGTAGCATGGAAAAGAGCCAAGAAAACATTTTATTTAACTAATAACAAACTTGAATTCAGTAAGCATCATATTCTCAAATTACCGTATGACGAAAGGTTTTTACAAATTCCTAGAATTTTAAAGCTTTTCAACATAAATGTTGTTTTCAGTAATTTTAATGTTATGAGTTTAGTGATAAAAAATTCTCCTAGAGATGTTTCTGGCTGCATCTATGAAATTCCTTGTAAAAAACGTGATAAAATATATTATGGACAAGCTGGAAAACCACTTTCACAAAGAATCAAACAACACCAATATTCTGTGAGAACTGGCCAAATATCGAATGCATTATTCGTACATATGAGAGATTTAGATCATCCTATTAACTGGAGTAAAGCAAGACCTTTAGTCCCGTGCAATGACACAGTTAAAAGGAATATCATCGAATCTTGTTTTATTAAGTCAAATAATGAAAGTGTTCTAAATTTAAGTCTTGGTTTATTTAAACTTGATGCTTTAATAATTAAAAAAGTTGTTGAAAAATACGAGTATAAGCAAAATTGATATTAATTTTTATACGTTACTGCAATTTGAATGGGTAATATTCCGTTTTCCTTATGGTTAAGTATATATTTGGATTAGTTTGTGACCGCGTGATCCCGGATTTGCCGTGGATTAACCTTTTCTTTTTAACCCCTGGCAATTAACCATCTGGTATTCAAGGTTATACATGTTTTTGGATTTTGTAAGCCTAAACTTTAGTATGTCATTTTGTTTGGTCTTAGGTTCAGTTTGTGACAGCTCGATCCCGGATTATCCTGGATTAACTTTCTGTTTATTACCCTTTGACAATTGACCATCTGGTATTTCTTGTTCTATTTGTTTACTTTGTAACCTTCTTCATATTTGTGTCTCATTTGTGCCCGTGAAAGCGCTTGGTACTACTGAACTTCTGCCTGACTTTTTCCTGTGGGATTCGCTTATATATATATATATATATATATATATATATATATATATATATATATATATATATATATATATATATATATATATATATATATATATATTTACTGTACATATGTCCGTTAGGCCAAAGGTCCTTTCAGTTGAAGGTCAGTCCGTGAAATGTCAGTTTTGGGGAAATGCCCGTTTTTGAAGTACCCAGGAACCATAAATATAAACAACAAAGTCATTAAATCTGTTTTTAAAAGAAAATTATATAAGAATATGAAACGAATCAGGACTCAGAAAGGACAGGGGCTGTTTCGAGATAATATCTGTTTTCCATTTCTTTCAAAACACTTTAATGAAAAAAAGGCTCACTCTCAAATCCCTCCCAGTGCACATTTTCATAGTTCGTTTTGTAAATGAATTTCAGTCTTCTCTGTGAATTGCTACAAACAACCACTACTACACAGAAAACCTTATGAAAAAAGTGCACATTATATATACAATTTCTCCAACAAAATTGAAATAAATATAATCAAAATCCCGCGTATATAAAAAAAAATAGTAAATGGGAACCAGGCCGACTTATTGAAGGACCAACACCTGAAATATGAAAGCTGGAATTCCGATTTGATTGCTTTTCCCCAGAAGGCAGAATGGCCTTGCAGCTGAATGCAGGACGGTCTTTGGAAAATGAAGGTTGAACGACAGAGGAAAATTTGAAGCCAAAGGAAAAAAGCCAAATAAGATGGAAATGAAATGCTTTGGTTGCTGTTAATGCTGTTGGCCTTTCTCTTATTATTATTATTATTATTATTATTATTATTATTATTATTATTATTATTATTATTATTATTATTATTATTATTATTATTATTATTATTTAAAATGCTAGTAGGGGTAATGTTGCAGTAATAAAATGACTGCTGTAAAATGTTAGGATTAACAGGTCTCATATTTACCTGATTTTTGTGTCTATATTTCAGCGTTCATCCTTATTATGGATAACGATAGCCTATTTAATATTTTCAGATTTTAGATAATTAATACAACAGGAACAAAAGATATAAGAAATTAGTTTTTTTAAAAGAAGAAAGGGGAAATAATAAAAATATTGAGAAATAAAGACAATTTAAAAAAGATAAGAACATGATAATTAACCTGTATTTGTTCAACTGTCTGTGAAATGTTCCACAGGCCTCCAGAAAGAAAGTACTGTTTTAAAAAGCTTCTACCTTTTTATATGTATTATCAGATACTTATGGCCGTGAATCTGCTATTTTATTAATCGGTTTAGCCTCTATAACATAGAGGATGCGGAGAGAGAAGCAGTGGGAAACAGAAATACGGAAGGACAGGCCACAAAACGCCATTTTGCGGATAACAAATACTGTGGTAAAGGCACATCGACAGCATATAATTGACCTCTCTCTCTCTCTCTCTCTCTCTCTCTCTCTCTCTCTCTCTCTCTCTCTCTCTCTCTCTCTATATATATATATATATATATATATATATATATATATATATATATATATATATATATATATATATATATATATATATATATATATATATATATATATATATATATATATATATATATATATATATATATATATATATATATATATATATAAAAGCAGGCTATTCCCCTAAACCACTTGCTATTAATATCCTCCCCTACCAAACACAGAAGAAGAGGAGGAATAAAAGAAAAGAGAGCGATATGATGGGAACAATTAACGAAGTTTATTTTGCGTCTGTTGAAACCCCAGCCTGAAACCCCTTTACGCAGAATTCGCAGAATTTTCCCTCCTTTCCTGTCAATGGCCCACTGTTCATTTTTCACGGACAAGTAAATCCCATTTCCACTGCATTTAAGGAAGCAAATCACGACCTCAAGTCCAAAATTTTCCAAGAAACCCCGAAACCGCCCTCAGACCCATCCTTCTCTCCTTCCGGGGAACGAAAGGAATGCAATTAAGGATTCCGACTTCCTTATTTATCCTGTCGGTGACGCAGGGGGTGGCAGTGAGTGATGTTCCATTTTCCTGGATTACCTTAAGAAGAGCACTTTCCTAATTTTCCTTTCAGTTTCACTCCCTTTGCAAGGGGCATTGACGCGCTCTCAGAAGGTTTTGGCGGAAAGTTGTAAAACAGGAAAAGAAAAGAAAAGTAAAATGTCTCGTCTTTCAGTTGGAAAAGGTCATGTGTTTTATAGAAGAAACAAACAAACAAATGAGTGTCGTAAGGGCCCGAAACGACTTTAGGTTGCCAACAATAAAAAGAAGAAGAGCAGATCACTCAGAGAGACAGGAGGAAGACTTCTAGTTTATGCTTTCCCTATAACACTGACGTTCGAAAACTAATCTATTTTGTCTTGGGGGGAGAAGAGCGCAAAGAATAATGCCTGCAGTGCTGCAGGCTGCGACTCTCTTCAACCGACACCGTCAAGCAAAACTCACTTTTTTTTTTTTTCTCATAAGAGTTGGCGGTGGTTTTATTGTCTTCATTATGGTGAAAGTTAGTGATTCTTTTCAGACTAAGATTTATCTGCCGTGATTATGAGAGGCTCTGTTTACTAGTTCTGTCTTTTTCTCCAACACAAGACAAAAATAGAAAAAATAGCTCACGATATAAATCGTTTATTTCAGTGAGAAGGTCCAGTTTTGAAACTGATCTGTGTTAAGAGCGGTTTGATTATTATCTTTTTTCACCTCGCTGGTATTCAGAAAGTTGAATTCCCTGGCTCATTCAGCATGAATATTCCCTCTTGATGGTAGTGATATTATATCTAATACAGCTAGCAAGGAGCATTTCCAACTTTATTTGGATGAGTAAGATCATATGGTGGTCTATTCGTAAGATCTTTCCCCTTGTGGTATATTGAGGTGGCCCTCCATGGCCAGTAAAGGTTTCGGGCCACTGTTGAAGAAATGGAAATAAGTGATGGCCCTTTATCACATTTTTTTAGGAAGTTCTTGTCACCTTCTTTGCAAGCCTCGACAGATGCCTCTCGGTGATCCTCATCACTTAAGCAGATAAGTAGCTGTAATTCTGTATAAGCAATTGCCTACTTAATCCTACCCAGTTGTATTAGTCTTCCATAAGAGAATCTTGGACTATAAGTAAGCTTCCAAATATCCGGCTGAGTGGATAATCCCAGGATGATAATGCACAAGTTCAAATAGAGCTTTTTTACTGTATTCAAACGCTTTATGGGCTTCGGCTAAATTCAACAACTCTCTCTCTCTCTCTCTCTCTCTCTCTCTCTCTCTCTCTCTCTCTCTCTCTCTCTCTTTTGTTTTTACATCAGTTGTTAGTCTGGCTTTGAAAGCTTAATTGTTTGAGCTTCGTATTCCCCTAAAGTCTATTTACTTCTCAATAAAAAGTTCTCCTGTGAAGCTTAACTTTTGTCCCCACGGCAATGCAGTAACAATAGTCTACCAGTATGAAAGCATTATTTTGACATGCAGGACGGTAATGAAATGTTATGAAATATTCTTACTTTTGCTTTTAATAAGCAGAATGGGACACGAGCTCAATTAATGACATAATCGAAGGGCTTAGTAGAAGTTGAAACTTTAACGCTATTTAGAAAGACTACTGTAGTACTTTATTCACATTCCCTTGTAGCAGTTAATTCACGCGACTCTAGTTACTGCAACGAATTATGGCTATAAAGGATAAGGCTTGAAAGGGACTAGCCAATAATAACCAGGTATCATCAAATTATATGTTTCTATGCACTAGATGACGAAGCCATCCACTGCAGATTCCACCGGTTACGGATAGAATTCTATCTTTTCTCTACGTTCGAAGTCCATCCCCCCATTTCGCAGAAGACAACAACGGATGCGACACTGCATTCTGTGAGCTCTCCTGCGACATTTCAAAAAATTCCCATTGATATTTTTGTCAAGTGTAATTGGCCACAAACGTTGGGCTTCACCTGTTGAAGCTGACATTAAAAATATGATCAAGTGACGAAGGAGGCTGTTGCTTGTTCTGGTCAGAAGTCTGGTTGACCTCCTCAGTGGTTCATAGTCGTTGTCATCGATGCCTAGTGTGTGTGTGTGTGTGTGTGTGTGTGTGTAAAAATATTGTTGACGGTAAGGACTCAAAGTTTCAGTATAAAATCTCCCACATCGTGCCTTTTATTTCATAAATTCCAGGAAAATAATGTAAAAAAAAAAAATCGCAATTGTTTTCTCTCCTCCAGTTTCAGAAAATAGCACTGAAGGGGGAAACCGGTCTCAAGGGAATGGCCCAGTGGTTTGTTTTCCAGAGAAATGTCACACCTTTTACCAACTTTGACCCTCGCAGGTCTCGCCTTCTTTTTTACAGCATTCTTTCTTTCTTATTCTGCAGCATGTTTGTTAAATTTATGCACACTTTTACTTACACTAGTTAAATTATTTCCTTTATCACTAAAGATTTCGGTTTATCTGTTTCTTGGGTGGTGGATGGGGGTAGGGAGTGGGGATGGGGAATGCAATCATGTATTTACCGATAACTCTTTTTCAATTCACACTTCCTTTATCAGTAATCAAATTTAAGTCGAGTACATAATTTTTCTGTTTTTGCAAAACATTTCTTTATATCTGTTGATGCCTTCCTCAAGACAGACAATTTTTTTATTTTTTATTTTTGTGCAGTTGAAGATAAGTTCTTATGATAGTATCGCATCATATTACGAAATCACATTATTAATGCTTGGTATCTACGGAATCCAGGCTGGACTCAGGACTAATTTGGACAATGCAATTTCGTTTTTTTTTTTTTTTTTTTTTTTTTGCCCTTATAAAATGCCGTTATTTATCGTAACACTTTTTTATGCTACATAGGGAAAGTTTATGGGGAAAAAATATTTTCATAAAGGTCAGAAAACACCCTTCTGTAATGAAAGTGTTATCTATATTAATTTTATGCGCTTGTTTATTAATCTATATTTGTCCAAAGAATTTTATTTGCACTGTCTTTTATCTCTTTATCTTTGAATTATTAGCCGGCATTTTCTGCTCCTTTCTTCTCCTATTTTCGGGGGGCGAAGAATCTCACCTATTCCATGATGATATCTGATGAATCTTAATCTGAGGGTAAACAGACACTCATCTAAAAGTTACTCGTGAATGCCACCTTCAGGAAGCTATTAAGGCCTAGTTTTGAGCCTGTCAGGCCTCTCTCGAATAAAAACAAACGAAGTTACAGTATCAAAAAGTACCACCCTGATAGAATTTATCGTAAACATACAAGCAGAGAACAGCACCACAAGATAAGATACGAACATTTTCCTTTATATTTTAAGAGAATTAACAGAGGTGAATGGTGTCGTCTTTCTGAGGGTGGGAAGTACCTGACATCAATTGAAGATTTCAAGCAGATGAGTTCTCTGATATTAATTGCTCCTTGCTAGCTGTATTACATATACTATGACTACCATCAAGAGGGCATTTTTATGCTAAATGAGCCAGGGAATTCAGCTTTCTGAATAGCAGCGACGTGACAAAAGATAATGATTAAGCCGCTCTTGACACAGGTCAGTTTCAAAATTGGATCGTCTCACTGGTTAGAAGACCGTAAAAAAATTAGTCTTTGTTACTTGAAAAGTAAGCGAAACTTATTTGTTGGGAAATTCATGATTTTGCATTCGTAAATAGAAGGGAAAGAATCTAACTCACAATCAACAAGAAAGTCTGCAAAAGAAAAGAAATGCCGAAACCTTCTTTCCAGTTTGATGGTCTGGGATCTTTCTCCAACCTCTTCAGCGCCAACGAAGAAGGAAACGGAGAGGGAGGTTCCTCAATTGTCACTCATCGGCTGTTTCCTTTTTCTTGGCATAATTTGACTGTTTGTTGATATCTGTCCACCTTCTTATTCTGTTTTTATGGTATATTTTTTATTGTATTTTTTCTTTCAAGGTCATTTCAAATTCTCTTTTACTAAGTTTTAGAATTTGTAAATCCATTCAAGTGCAACTGCTTTTTTAAGTGCAGTTGATTTTCAGATTCTAATATCATCTTTTGTAGATGTTCATTTTTAACACAATACAAACTGTCGTACATTTTAGACGTCCTGATGATGTGACCACGAGCCAAGAAACGTCGACAAAGACTAATAATAATAAATGTATAGACGGAATCTCTCTCTCTCTCTCTCTCTCTCTCTCTCTCTCTCTCTCTCTCTCTCTCTCTCTCTCTCTCTCTCACTATATATATATATATATATATATATATATATATATATATATATATATATATATATATATATATATCTATATCTATATCTATATATATATATATATATATATATATATATATATATATATATATATATATATATATATATTGTGCGTGTATGTGTATAATGCCTTTTAGTACACCTATGACCATGAAATATGAAAGTGTCATCTGCAGAGCCCATTCCTATAAGAACTTGAAATAACCTCATAGAAACGCAAATATTATTCGTAAAAAGAATATATATATAAAAAAAACACACAAACACACATCCTGGTCGATACTCTCCTTTGCACGGGATAAAACGGAAAATGCCTGGTAGCAAGTGAGGTTCTGCAGCTGCTGGCTCATAGAAGACAAAGCAACGACTGACACGTTACTCCTTGAACAATACACTGTCTCTCTCAGCTTTCAGCTGTGGTGGAAGAGTGAATTGCCGTATTATGATTTTATTTTGTTCCCTGAGAAGAATGGGAGTGTTGACTATGGGGCTGAGTTAGATAGTGGTGAGATAGATAGGTTAAAATAATTGCGAAACTGTGATTAAAGAAGACATACCTGAAGGAATTTTGAAAGGCTTCTGAGACTTTCCCCATTAATAATGTCAGAGTTTCTGAAAGGGATTGCCAGGAGCTTCAGTAGATCAAGGATCTACAAACGGGTCCAACTCTTGTGGGTCATGTATTTTGCTGTTCACTGATCGCGACGTCAAACGTTAATGATTGTTACAGTCGCAATACCAACTTTCAGTTTTGGTTACAATTAAAACTACAAGGTATTTTGAGAGGGCACTCGTTCACCACTGAACGAAGAATGCAGTTACTTGAAATGAAATTACTTTTCTGAGGCCCATTATACAAAAAGATGGAAAAGATTTTTTTTTGCAGATACTTTCGAAAACATCTTGAAATATTCCATCCTTCCCGGTTGTAGGAAAATAAAATGTAATCGCTTATAATTCCCTTGTTTGTGACTTACTCTCGATGTATAGTGATTGAATATTACACGAAATTTGTGGCTAAACAATTATTAAGGCAAAACATGTCCTGGTATATGCGACAAACGTTCATAATTAGTTACATGTAACAAAGTTACCAATCAGTTTTCATGGTGGAGGTTGGTTGATGTCGAATCTAAAAATAAGTACCTAGATTCGAAAGGCATATGTACAGAAGAGTCGATATCAATCTATATATAACTCTCTGGTGGCTCAATGATCACAGTCACTGCAATTTCGATGATTACCAACCAGGCGGAAGCTCAAACCCCATTAGTGACGAAGCCCCTTTCATTTATAATTCCCTTTGGGTGCAAGTTATTCCCGATGTACAGTGAATTGGATATTAAATACGAGATTTGGGTCCTAGTATATAATATATATATATATATATATATATATATATATATATATATATATATATATATATATATATGTATGTGTGTATACATATACAGTATATACTGTATATATATATATATATATATATATATATATATATATATATATATATATATATATATATATATATATATATATGTATATATATATATATATGTATATATATATATATATATATATATATATATATATATATATATATATATAAACAAGAAGAAGAAAAGTAGCAGCTCACAGTTATTGCCCTGTTGCGTTCTCTTACAATATTAGCAGAAATGGCAATGAGCCATTATCCACAATTTCAGACTTGCTTTAGGTCGACCTTACCTCATACTGTCGTAAACTAATCGCTTTTTGATGTTAAATTCTAGACTAGTCTCTCATTTCCTGAATGTAGCCAAGAAGGGATTCTCCCTTGGGCGTTGCAAACGTAACGTTAACCGAAGAAAGTGATAAATGCAGAAAGAGACAGGAACGAGGCTTTCCCTGACTCTTCAAGAGAAAATCCTTGGAGAGAGAAGAGTGAGGAATAAACTCTAAGTATATCAAATTTGCTAGCCAAATATTATCGTACCGACCATAGTTATGCCCTCTGGATCTACCAGATATTTTTGCTATGTTGAGAAAATAAGTCTACTCATAATACTTGTAAGGTTTCTCTGGCTTCCCGTGCGGAACCAGGTCCCGGGTGCAAAGCTATGTCATGATATACCTCCTTCCATTTTTGTGTTCATTGTGAGATGGAGGAGAGAGAGGGCGGGAAAGGGAGGGAGAGAGGGAGGTCTAGGGGTCTCATCAATTCCCAGGTGATGCAGGAAAGGATGAATTAAAGGTGAGAACAATTTGTACCACAAATGTAAATAATGCTTTGCATCGTCTCAACTCTCACTACATCTTTCTTCTTAAAGTTGGCTTTCTTGGATATTTCTTTTTATTTAGAATGTGGAATATGTATCTCTCTTAACGAGCGTGTCAGTCATTATCGTACCCTATACATTCAATGAATTTGGAGACAGGTATTACGTCAGACTGCACGCACACGTATGTTTGTATGTATGTATGCATGTATGTATGTATGTATGTATGTATATATATATATATAATATATATATATATATATATATATATATATATATATATATATATATATATATATATATATATATATATATATATATATATATTATATGAATTAATTTTTATCTCATCACCGGGATTTTAAATGCACAAACATTAAGCTACAAATGTCGTTTAATATCTAATTCGCTCTACCTCCGAAATAATATATATATATATATATATATATATATATATATATATATATATATATATATATATATATATATATATATATATATATATATAGATATATATATATATATATATATATATATATATATATATATATATGTACGTATATAATTGTAAAAACTATAATACACTGGAAAAGAAGCTCCTCTTAACCAAAGATACCTGGACATCCTACATTAACACTGCATGATATCGCAGCCTCAGACACGACAGTGACTCATAAAATTCTCAAATGCAAATAATTTCCATTTTTTTTACATCTCCAAAGTCTTTGAACTGGTCCTATTTCGAAGAGTGGACTTTTCATCCCACATCAAGGAAGTTGTTCCAGATACGAGTCTTTTGCTGCGATGTGCTTTTGGAGACAGCTAGCACATACACTTTTTCTTTGTTATTACAACACGGAGGAAAACATCAGTAGATATAGATTTAGCTGAACGGTTTCAGTTGTATTTCCAACTGAGTAAATGCTAGCTTAGCAGACATAGATTTCATATTATACAATAAGTGAAAATCTGAATTGCTGAACATGACATCAGAAGGAAAACAATTGTCTTACGGATGAACAACGTTTAAAATGTGGATTATTAAAGTTCTATTTAATTCTCTGTCATATTGACACGAAAGAATTGTAAGAAACATTTTGCTGAAGCACTCCCGATGTGTCTGATGTCACAGGTATAACATTAAATGAAGTCATCTTACTGTAAAGTGAATTGAGTTCACCCACAGACATTTTTTATTCCTTCTTTTGGAAGCTCCTTTTTAGTTTTCTGTAAAAGAGAATTATTGTACCGACTTTGCCTTTCCGTCCGCACTTTATTCTGTCCGCCCTCAGATCTTAAAAACTGCTGAGGCTAGAGGGCTGCAAATTGGAAAGTTAATCATCCACCTTCCAATCATCAAACATACCAAATTGCAGCCTCTAGCCTCAGTAGTTTTTGTTCTATTCAAGGTTAAAGTTAGCCATAATCGTGCTTCTGGCAGCGATATACGATAGGCCACCACCGGGCAGTGGTTAAAGGTTCATGGGTCGCGGCTCATACAGCGTTATACCGAGACCACCGAAAGATAGATCTATTTTCGATGGCCTTGATTATACGCTTTAGCACCTGCACAGAAAACTCGATTGCGCCGAAGAAACTTGGGCGCATTTTTTCTTGTTATGAAATGGTTATTACCTTGTAGTGCAGCAGATTGCTGTAAAAACCGTTCAGATAGTGAAACAAGCATGAAATTTGGCACAAACATTCCTAAGACTACGCTCTCTTAGAAAAGGGCGCTGGCCACCTGAAAATCCAAGATGGCGGCTATTTTTCAAAATGGCCGCCATCTATGTTGAGATTCACTGGTTTGGGAGCATCTATTGGATGGAATATGCCAGTTTTTTTTTTTTAAACCTCGACTTTTAGGTTATAAAAATGTTCCATACCACACATTTTATTGAAAACCCTTACTAAATGAATTGTAACCAAGATGGCGTACAAAATGGTTGCCATAAAAGTTTTTTTTTCTATCCACAGCGCTAGCAGACATAGAGACCAACTGTTTTTATTTAATGGTATATTCGTGTGATCAGACAGTTTAACTAATATGCTATTTTCAACTGAAATAGTAATGGTATGGTCACATACAACATTGTGTCTAAGACTGTAACCATAAAAAGAAAAGAAGAGAAATACGGACTAAACGCAACCAATCTATGTATAGGTCTCTCAACCTACACCTTTGAAAAATTCGAGGATAAGAAGGTAGGCATAGCATGACACGTTGGATGCTCAAGCTAGATTATCTACTGAAGAGAGGGCAATATTTATCTAGACTTCACATTTGCAAGTGCACAGAGCTGTGCAGGGAAGACCCAGCTTGTAGCACTTGCACCTTTCCCGACAGCCTGCTTTGCATCCACATTTGGTAAGCTGTTGGCAACTCTTGGCTAAGGGCGAGTTGGTTGTCCAGAGGACTTGCCATGCTTCACCAGACTTTTGCCATCCCCACTCAGCAGGGTTCTCTGGCTGTGGCTGACACTGGGTGGCCTGCCCCCACACACAACCAGCCTGGTACGCAGCACGCTTGGTGTGTTGGAGGAGAGCTCCCCTGGTTGGTGGAATGGCCTCATATGCCCTTTGTTTTCTGGCAAACATATCAAGTCTAGCCTCATCCACAGTGCCAGCAGTGCTGGATCTTTCATACATAAGTATGACAAACCTCTCCAGGACCTTCAGGTCACTCTCTTCCACTCTGAGAGGGTAGTGACTCAGTTTGGAGAACACAGTGGAGGCCTCTGGAAAGATGTTCCATGTCTGCCAGGCGGTCTTCTTGCCCTTGCTCCGGAAGGCTGACACTGTATCACAGCCTGTGAACGCATGGAAGAAGAGCATGCCATTCACCTTCTCCTGGCCCAGAGAGTTGCACAGGTCATGCACAGCAATCCAGCGCAGGCTCTGGCCTTGGCCAAATGCCACCCATAGCTTCTCTAGCCCTAGATTGTGGAGAGTGGAGAAAGCACTGACTGCAACGACAAGAACATCTGTGTCATTTGCTTTAACCGTGATGGTCTTGGCTCCATGTTCTGTGGCATATTTGGCATGGAGAAAGATGCGGGTGTCAGCTTCCTCATGAGAGCACTTTTCCAGTCCCTGAAGACTAGCCTCATGAGTGCTGAGGACAGCAGACCCTTTCGTGGCAATGACAACATTTGTGGCAGACATCTGGGCAACTTTGTCTGCCAGGAACTGGAACAACTCTGTCTTGTTGGCATCGTGTCTTAGGAAATTGCGCCAGTTGGATGGAATTGTGTTCTTGTCTGTCACCTTGCGCCTTCCTCCTTGACCACGTTGGAGCCTGGTCTCAGCTTTGAGGCTGGATGTATTGTATACATCAAATACAAGATGTGATGATGTGTACTTGCTGCTATAGGATTGTATCACAGGCAAGAAGTCGCAAAGTGCATAGCCCTCAAAGGTCTTTCCTTTCTTTGGTGGCAAGGCATGGACCAAAGCTGATCCATCTACAATGAGGACATCAGTCTTTGGTTCTTTGTCTTCTAGTGTAACATGACTCTCCAGGACCGAGGTCAGCTGAGACTTCTGACATGTGTACAGCCTACCACCCTCACTAAGGGAAGCTGGGAATGTTTGATTCTCGTGCTGGAAGAATTCCTGCAGATCACATTCACGGCTCTGACAGGATATAAATAGCTTTGAGAAAAGCTGGCAATCCTCCTTCAGAAGTTTCTGCTTTGACTGTTCTACAGGAGCAGCTTCTTGCCTGAAGAAGTCAGTTCTGTTCTTCTTTATCGGCTCATAGAAGGAGACTGCATTGTTTGCCAAAGAGTCTGAAAACTTCTGAAATTTAGTGCGGCCTCTGTCAAGGTGTGTCTGTAGAAGTTCTGCTGAGCTGGGGTGGGCAATGTCTTTGTTGTCAATGGAATACAGATCCTGGCTCTCTTCCTGAAAAGGACTTCCCAAGTGTTGCAAAGCCAATGACAGCTTGCTGACTCTCTCCAAGAATGTCTTCTGCGCATGAGGTGTTTGTTCATGGTGTGTTGTCTGCTCATTAGACTCCTTACTTTGAACCTCTGTTTCGTATGCAGACACCAAGCGGATGATCTCTGGGCCAGCCACCATCCATCTTCTGAGTGCTGACGGATCTTCAGTCAGCCCAATGGCTCCGCCATCAGCCTTTATAAAGGCATTGGTCTGCTCATGAGCTTGGTCAAGAGCCATTGCTGAGAACTGGCGACTGGTCTTGTGCACAACAAAGTTGCCAGCCTTGAATGCCTTGTGCAACTCTGGGTGTGAACTCTCTAGGGTAAGCATGTCCCTGAGGTGAATAGGCAGCCAACGAGCATAGTTTGTATTATTGTTGGAAAAGAAGTAGGGTATCAGCTCATGCAATGCCTGGCAGTAGAGGACAAAATTGGCCTCACGGAAGGACCTGATCAGTAGGAATATCACAAGTTCCATAGACAACACCATGTGCCAGAAGTGGAACTGTGGACTCTGCTGTCTTCGAAGGTCACACCACTCCTCAAACTCTAATGCCTGCTCATTGTTGTTTGCTTTCTCAGCACAGTAGTCAGTGTATGCTGTCCTCAGGAGTTTGTACAAACTAGAGGCTGTAACCTGGTGCATCTGCCGTGTCCTGGTTACACTTGCAGCTGACAGGAAGGATTCTGCAGTTCCAGATGAAGCAACTCCTGCCTCCACCAGAGCTCCTGTCCAACCACTGCCATGAAGAAGAGTACCAAGAGATGTCATTGCTGCCATCTCAATGTGCAGACCACCAAACATTACCAGATACTTGTCTTCGCCATACTGATCAGGCCACTGCCACTGCACCTGCTTTGCTACGGCATAGATTGGCTGATCAGCTGTGATTATGGGTATCTGGCCAGGGTTCAGAAAATCAGTGACATCCTGCACTTTCTGCATCACGTGTTTGATCGTAGCAACAGAATGAGCCTGATCACGCAGGAGAGGAAGCAATGAAGTTATGGTTACTTCAAATTCTGGGCTTCTCTTCATTGAAGCGTGATGAGCTGACCACGTCAGATTCACTGCATCATCTATTTCCTGGGTGACTATGACCTTGTCTAGCCACTGATACTCCAGTGCAAGCTGTGGCCCCAAGATATCTGTGGGTGGCTTTGGTATTGCAGTGTTTGGTGGCACAGGGTTCTTTGTTTGAAAGGAAGCTGGTGAGATGTTTGTGAATGTGTCCGGCAATTCAGGCACCGACCTCACTTTCTCAGGTGCAAACTTTAGTTGCTGTCTTTCCTGTCCAGTGTTCTCCTTGGTGGGGTGCTGAAATATGGAGATGCTAGTTCCATGGAAGGAGGTAGTGGCAGTAGTTGCAGATGGGTTGTGGTCGATGTTGTCCATCACTGCAGTGGTGAACAACCCTTTTCGCAGTACTGGGGGACAGACCACACCCTCCTCCACATATTTGCTAACTGTGGCATCTCCTAACTGTGCAGAGACCTCCAGTACTCTGTCATAAGAGATACTGAGGCCATACTGATGTAGCATTTCAACCAGGTTTCTCTTCCTGGTTTTGGCATAGACTGAGAGTCCCATGTAGACTGGGAATGGTGTTTCTCTGTCTTTGGAGTGTCTATGAGTTGTTGCTCCCTCTTTGTATCGGGAGTAGCAGTTGAACTGCATGAGCTGTGCAATGGCCTGGTCTGACTTTGATGCTCCAAATCGTAACTGTGACTTGATGTCAGCCCCATGCTCAACCATCCCTACAAACTGGAGCAGGAGAGGAGGCACAGAATTTTGTACACAAGCCTCAGAAAATGTGCCATCAAACCGTGACTGATGATCAAGTATAGACTTTCTGAGAATATTTGCTGCTTTGGCAATGATAACTGCCTCTGAAAGATCAGATGATTGAGCAAGTGCTTTTCCCACATCCTTTTGAAATGCAAGTAATACATCTCTGCCAGATTTATGAGCCTCAAGTTCTGGAATTTCTGCCAGAAGTTTGTCTTTGAGTCTCGTGGAATTTACACTTGGTGACTCTACACCTAATTGTTCCAGACGTTGTTGGTAGAGGTGGCAAATATCTGCCAGCCGAAATGTGACTGGATCATCTGAACAAAGGTTGTTTTCAACAATGTATGTCATCAGTTCTGACAGAACTAGTGGATACACATCTGATTCTGACTCAGTGCTACCTTGGTCTTTCTCAAGGCTCCTCAGGTAGGACCTTTTTCTGTTGTAGAGGGCACAAAGACAGGCATGGTGATACTTAAACTCCTGTGCAATGACATCCCCACCAGTCAACTTAGCAAGGAGCTTGCCATCACTAAGTATCTCTGCACATTCACGCAATTTCAAGTCAAGGCCCTTAGTACTAGCCTGTCTGAGATCAGATGCAGGTGCCACTTTCTCACAGAAAATGCAAACTTCATTGTCATGACTGGTTCGGCGCAGTTTTGCACGACTAGTCTCAGTGTTGCTGGTCTGGTCATTGGATTGTCGCTTTCTTGCACGGTCCAGTTTAGTGTTGTTAAACAACAAGCAACAGTTCACATGGTATTTTGCTGCATTTTTCCTGAGAGTGGCCTCTATGCCATCACCTTCATCCAGCCTTGCTGGATCCATTATCAGTGGCATTTCATTAATTTCACTGAACATGGGAATGTTCCTTGCCAGCATTGTGTACCCATCATGGTCTAGGACATGATGACTTGGAGGTGATGTCAAGTGCTCACCTCTTTTGTCCTTCTGACAAAGACAACACAAACTCCAGTTTGTTTTTCTACTGCTCAATATTGGATTGGCATCACATTCTGCCATGATTTCACTTTTGATTAAGGCCGAGGGGTTATCCTTTTACCACCTTAAACAAAGCACACATTCCTGTATGGGATTCAACTAGGTTCGGTCTCCCTACACCTAGCCCGATCATTCATCCAGTGCCATTTAAGTCCCGTGTGATCTGTACACCATCCGGGTAAGTACATGAACCATCATGTACAGCCCCCATACCCTTGGCTCGGCTCTCCCGCGCTGGCACATCCTGTCTATTCAGGTGCGGCTATCTAACTATAGCTGGTCTGGGGCTGTTAGAAAGCATTTGGGACACTAAACTAAACTATACTACAACTACTAGTCTAAGACTACAGGATTAGTAAAGCTGGATTAGCTGGCACTGAACCCCATGCTGAGTTACACAGCAGTGATGTCACCAGTGTGCCCTGGTTGTGTGCAGACATACACTCTTTTACATTTATTAATTTTCCTTCAAAATTGATGAGTTATTCGAAAGAGATGGCCTCATTAGGATCTAAAACCACAGAAACCAAGATCCATGCTTAAAACGATAATTGTTGAACGGGCATTATTTCTCATTATAATTATTGTTTCTACCTTTTCTTGGCAGCCATATAGCCCCCATATTTAAAGGTAAACTGTACTGGGAAGCTACAGAAACATAATATTCACAAGAAATAGTATGGAAGAGCTTTACCATATTGCTAGAAGCAAATACATGCCATTCTAGTGAAAAATTAGCCAAAATCTGTCGATACTGGCCGCCATCTTGGAATTTGGCCGCCATATTAAATTTTTCGCGTGGCCAGCGCCCTTTTCTGATAGAGGGAACTTCAAAGAGCACTTGTGCAAAATTTCATGCTTGTTTCACTATCTGAACGATTCTTATGAAATATGCAATTATCTGCTGCACTATTGGGGACCATATCAAAGGCGGAGTCTTTCTGTAAGATTTCGGGAGATTGATGGCAGCCAGCAATGAGGAGCTTTTTAATGGACTCAGAGATTAGCAAAAAGCTTTCAGGTACAGAAACACTGGCTTTTTACTGGTCATTCAGAACCTTAGTAGATCTATGGAGGCTTGGCGTTCATGTCAAATATTTTTTTTTTATCATCTTATAAAAATTAAA
The DNA here is from genome assembly GCA_039081455.1 of Macrobrachium rosenbergii. Classification (NCBI taxonomy): domain Eukaryota; kingdom Metazoa; phylum Arthropoda; class Malacostraca; order Decapoda; family Palaemonidae; genus Macrobrachium; species Macrobrachium rosenbergii. The sequence goes on from JANJGK010007915.1 coordinate 18,449, forward strand.
GAGGCATTTTAGTTCCTGTTTGAAGCTGTCTTTACCATCATTATTCTAGTCAAGGTTTTAATGTCTTCTAAATACTAATTTCGAAAATGCCTATGATTCATAATTCATTATCGTTCTTTGACAACTATCAATGAATTAATAATAATAACTGATATAAGCGTTTAATTATTGAACTTCCAGTTATTATGAAATGAGTAAGGAAACAGACACACACTGAGAAGAAACATTTTGCAATTACAGACATTATAAAACCTTTCATTATTTATTCGCCCTGATGACTTGTGACCTGTGTTTTAGTCTTCAACGTTCATTTGTTAGTGGAGTTCGCTGCCATGTAATTTAGCTTCTTTTGTTATCGTTAGTTGGCGTCCTTTAGATCTTTTGTGCCTCGTTTGTGAGACACTTGCTCTCCTTAAGGTCTCCTTTTGCAGGTATTAACACGGAAAAGTAGGTCACTCATTTTCTGGTGTTTCAGTAATTTCCCAACTGGGTCATCTCATTTATTGTTAGAAACGCTTTTGGCAATAATATTGCAGCCTGTTTCTGAAAAGCAATTTACATAATTGCATTCTTCTCTGGGAATACAAGAAGGGCCATGGAATAATTAGAGTCAAACTGATAACAGTTTAGCACAGGTAGCTGAAATTAGTTTAATATTTTACTTGTTTATTTATTTACCGAGCATCATTTGTTTGTCATACATAACAGTGATTTTATTGTAATGTCGAGTAAAATTCTGCTACAGAATTGTATTACAAACTTCTGAAATTTCTGGGACTTTTGTTCAGTTATGTGAACTGCCTTAGGTGCTTAGAGTAATTTTCTGACATTTACTTAGTGTTTCCATCCTGTAATGAATTTGTTATCCTAGTAAGTGTGGTATTTTTCAGGATTATATGGGCTGTATACATGCTCTTGTATGGGAATAATCCTATCAGTACTGACTTCCTTATTTATTAAAATGTAATGGCTATTAAATAGCGTATTTGTATTGACGGCGATTCCAGCTTATAGTATTAAGTCCTGTAAATCAATCGCTCAAGTCACAAAGTTCCCATTTCAAAAGATTGCTTGAGCTTTCGTTGAAAAGGTCACCAAAAGGAAACTGAGTTGATTTCTCCATGTAACCTTAACCACAAGGAGGTCTCGTGGTCAGGTCGGCAACGTGACCTCCTTGTGGTTAAGGTGACCCGGGTTCGTCTCCCGCGACCGGCAAATCACAAGTCTCTTCAATTTCTTGTGTTTGGATGTCACGGCTTCGTAGTTACAAGCATATCCAAAAAAAGCGCGAAGAATTCGAGAAGTTAAGAAGGCATTGTGGCTATTAGAATTACGTTTGTCCATATGCTTGTGCGCTATAGAAATCCGAACCGTGTCACCGATCTAGACAAAATTTGGCACGTGGCTATCATTTAATCCAATTTAGATAACAAGGTAGGTTTCAAACCCGTTCCCCCCTTCCCCTTCCCCTTCCCCTTCCCCTTCCCCTTCCCCTTCCCCTATCCCCGTTCCCCCTTCCGTTTGTAAATTACGTGGTAACCGCTTGACTGCAAGGAGAAGGGATCTCTCAAGAACATGTTGCTAATAAGAAGGTGGTGTCCCTCTAGACATGATGCAAGGATTAATGGATTTACTTACAGCCATTTCTGGATTAAGAACGAAATTTAATGTTGCTATGCTAACTGGAATATTTACATCCAGCCATTGTCAGCACTACTTCTCTCTCTCTCTCTCTCTCTCTCTCTCTCTCTCTCTCTCTCTCTCTCTCTCTCTCTCTCTCTCTCTCTCTCTTTTCCGAGGAACAAAGGAAAAAGGTGACGACCCGGGCTTTGAAAATACCCACTTGACCTTTGTACGAATTCTAATTGTGACGAATTTCATTCCTTCACACCTGAGTTCCAATTTATCGAAGTCATTAAGTAAACTGGGCTTTGAAAGTGAAATATTATTCTCATTCTGCTCAACCATTTAGAATTTGTATATTCATTTGGAACGTCCATTTATCATGTAAATCTTATTCGTGTATCTAATGGTTAGGGAAGAGAGAGAGAGAGAGAGAGAGAGAGAGAGAGAGAGAGAGAGAGAGAGAGAGAGAGAGAGAGATCATTATTTTTTGTATATCTTTCTTTCAAAATGCCTTTACCAGGGAGAAAATACTGATGAGCGTCTATAGTTGCGAACAAACACCCCTCTACCAAAAAAAGAGAGAGAAAAATGAACAGTTCTTAGAGCCTTTGACTCTGTGCCTTCTGCTGAAGCCATATTATGGCTGCAGAGGAAACACATCGCAGAGTAACTTGCAACCGAGAACAAGTCAGACAGACAAGGAATTGCCCGCCATACGACAAGAATGTCTCTTCGCTCCAGCATGATACTTCTGCTTTATGTAGCATACTAAATTGCTTTTTTCGCTTAAACAACGCTCTCTCTCTCTCTCTCTCTCTCTCTCTCTCTCTCTCTCTCTCTCTCAATAAACAACACACACGCACACTCATGTTTCCTGTTTGTTTCATAATAATCTAAAAACATGCTAAGCCAAGAATAAACTCGTCACAATTTCACTTCATTACAGATGGATTTCTGTAATTAATGGTGAAAAGAAACTGGAATTCATAGAATATTTAGCCATTCTTTTCTGATCAGGTGACCTCGATATAGACTCGGCACAGGACGTGGTACGAACCTCACAGTGAGAATGAGAGATCACACTGGCTGAGGCATCGATGATGAAAAACTGGTAGAGTTGAAGAAACTCCCTCAGCCGTAATGAATGATGCGAGATGAAGGTTGCAAAGGCAGTAGCAAAGCTCTTCTGGGAACAACGCGATATCGCGTTAATGAATGCCGCTGTTAAAAGTGTTATCAAGTAATAGATATACTGTTTATGTTGCCATTTTTTATGATGATGGATATTTCCACGTAATTTGACGGAGTAAAGTTTTGAGGTTCTCCAAAACATCCAGCAAAAAAAAAGGGGGGGCAGTCACGTTACATTTTTCTTAATAAACTAGAAAATTCAAAGCAATTAAGATTCGCATGAGATGAAAGAGATCTCTCTTCCGTGAGAAATAACAAAGGACAAGTGAAAGAAGACTGCCCAAAGTTGTGGGGGGGAGAGAGAGAGAGAGAGAGAGAGAGAGAGAGAGAGAGAGAGAGAGAGAGAGAGAGAGAGAGAGAGAGTGTGCTCTTTTAGCTGCCCTACAAGAGGGTATTCAAAGCCTCAGAGTGATGCCCCTTTGCCCTGCAGACTTCGGAGAAAGTTGAGAAGAAGTTTTTTCTTTGTTCTGATGTTTTCGTCTTCAAGTTAATCGAGTTTGCTTGAGAGAGGTTCATTCAAGCGCCCTAGTTTCCTGACCCATTTTTTTCCGTTTTTTTTTTGTTTTGTTTTGTTACGAAGGTATAAATGTTAAATATATTAAATGATTTTTTTTTTATTTCTCCTAATCCTTTGTTCTCTTCTATTCTTTTCTCGAGAGAGAAATCTTATTCTTTGAAACCCAGTTCTACAATTTCCTAACCTTTTGGCGTAGCCTGTATAAACAAATGCTCATAATTGTGATGCCGAATGATGGCCTACAAATGCACACTCGACTACGGGATGTTATGACCAATATCAAATAGGGAGCGATACAGCGTCAACCTGAGGTTAAGAACTAGGCGTACGCGATGATAGTTATTCATTGAACAAAAGAATAGTCACTCTCAGGACAGCCTCAGTCTTCTGGGAAACTCCTGAATCGGTGGTCCTTCGTATGTTATATGATAAAGATGGAGGAATCTTTAACAAATGCTGTTTAGAGCAAATATATAAAACATATAATGGTTCCTGCATTAATGGTTAATGCACTTAAAACAGCAAACCATTCCTTTTTCCTGCTTCACTGAAAATGGTTTAGCTAAACTGAAAGTTGTTGTACTTAAGCCATTCTCAAAGATTCATACTGAAACAAGCGTAGTCATAAGCAGTCGCGGGAACCAAGTGAAACCTTCAGAAAAGTTCTCTGTTATCAATCTCTCTTTGGTCGGGAGCGTTAGTTCAGGCAATTGTTAAT